>PVLC010009253.1:0-45540 GCA_004027655.1 Graphiurus murinus | reverse complement strand
CAAGCGTGCGCCACCACGCCCGGCTCCCTTACTTCTTCTATGACCCATTCCTCGTTCAGCAATGTGGTGTTCAGTCTCCATGTGTTTACATGGTTACTCTGGGTCTTCTTAGAGTTGATTTCTAGTTTCACTCCATTGTGGTCTGAAAAGATGCAGGTAATTATGTTACATTTTTTGAATTTGCTTGTGCTCTCTTTGTGGCCCAGAATGTGGTCTATTTTGGAGAAGGTTCCATGCGCTGCTGAGAAAAATGTGAATTCAGCTGTAGTTGGGTGAAATATTCTGTATGTGTCTAACAGGTCCATTTGGTTTATGGTGTTATTTAGGTCTGAAGCATCTTTACTGACCTTTTTTTTTTAGAAGATCGGTCTAGTGATGTGAGAGGAGTATTGAAGTCTCCTAGTATTAGTGTATTGGGATCTATGTGTGATTTTATATCATGCAGAGTTTGTTTTATGAAAGTGGCTGCACCTATGTTTGGGGCATAGATGTTGATAATTGTTATTTTCTCTTGCTGGATTGTTCATCAAAAGAGACAAAGTGACCTTCTTTGTCTCTTTTGATGAACTTAGGCTTGAAATGTAATTTATCCGATATCATAGTTGCTACTACTGCTTGTCTTCGAGTTCCATTGGCATGAATTACCTTACTCCAGCCCTTCACCTTTAGTTTGTGGGAATCTTTGCTTATAAGGTGTGTTTCTTGCAGGCAGCATATAGATGGATTCTGGGTTTTGATCCATTTTGCCACCTTGTGCCTTTTTATTGGTGAGTTGAGACCATTTATATTCAGTGTGATTATTGAGAGATGATTTTTAATTCCTAATATTTTGGGTTTTGACTTGTGTTTGCAGTAGTGTTTGTTCTTCTTTGCTTAGTTGTTTGCTTCCTGGAAATTATTGTTTCTCTGGTTCTGACATTTACTTGTTAGTTCTTCTTTGTAGTTAATCTCTTTGAGTATTTTCTCTAGTGCTGGTTTGGAAGACATAGATGCTTTCTGTTTGTGTTTTTCATGGAAGGTTTTTATATCCCCATCAATTTTGAGAGAGAGTTTTGCTGGGTAGGAGAATCTTGGCTGCAAGTTATTTTCTTTCAAAATTTGGAATATGTTACTCCAGCCCCTCCTGGCTTTCATGACTTGATTTGGGAGGTCTGGAGTGATTCTGATTGGTTTGCCTCTAAATGTCACTTGGCCTTTTACTTTTGTTGGCTTTAGAATTCTTTCCTTAGCTTCTACATTAGTCATCTTGATTATTATGTGGCATGGTGAATCTCTTCTTTGGTCTTGTCTGAAAGGGGTTCTATATGTTTCCTGCACCTGTATGTCAACTTCTCTATGTTTGGAAAATTCTCTTATATTACTTCTTTGAGAAGGTTGTTTATTCCATTAATTTCAACTTCTAATCCCTCTTCTATGCCTATTATTCTTAGGTTAGCTCTTTTAAAATTGGCCCAGATATCATCGATGTTGGATTCATACTGTTGAATTTTTTTTTCTAGATTATGTATAATGGATTCATTTTTGGAATGGTCATCTTCTAGGAGTGATATTCTGTTTTCCGTGTGGTCTAATCTATTGTTTATAGTTTGTATTGAGGACTTCACTTCTATCATTGCATCTTTCACTTTCCTCAAGGCTTCTCTATGATTCCTGTTCAGGGTGTCAGATTCTTTGTGTATTTGTTCCTTTATTTCTTTCCAGCTCTTTCTGCATTCTTTCTGGAAGTTTTGTATCGTTTCTATTATTAAAGATCTGAATTGTCCTTCTGGTGAGCTCTGCCATTCAGTGTCGTTGAGTTCTGTTATTGTGGGGTTGTGTTGACTCATTGTTTCTTTGGTATTTCTCCTTCCTATGGTTTCCCTGTTCTTAAATTTATAGCTTTGCTGTTCTTGCACGCTTTCTCTGAATTTATAGGTTTCTTATTTTTATTTTCTCTCTGTGAATGTTATCTTGTACTGCGTTGCAATTACTCTGGTATTTCTTCTGCTTGCTCTATTGGTGTCTTTGGTGGGTTTCAGTTGTTGACTTCTAGGGTCTAGCAAAAGCTAACCAAGCAACCAATCATCCGAACAAACATACATAAATCGAAGCAATGCAAAGTGAAAACAGATTAAAAACGAAACAAAACAAAGCAAAAAACCTAGAACACAAGAAACATCAGCAAGAAGCAAAATAAAAATCCCTGCAAGTTTGTAAGGACAGACCTGATTTGGCCTCTGCAGATCTTTTGGGTAGATTCCTGCTGCTGTGAGCGGCAGACAAAATGGCGGCTGTTACTGCCGTGCACGCGCTGGCTCCCCCATTCTCCCTGGTCTGCTCTCTAGATTCCGACCAACTTCCCCTGTTGCTTTACTCACTTTTATGCTGCTTTGCTTCTCTTTCCTTCAGTCAAGAAGCTGCTCCTGCGGAAGTTTTGATTCAAGCTTTGCAGTGCAGTTATCTCTGCTTCGACTCTGTAGGGAGAGGTGGACTGGGATGGCCCCGTACAGGCTTAAGCTGGTTGTACCATGCGTTCCGTTCTCTGTCTAAGGTGCCTCGATATGCCGCCTGGCTAGGATGAGGAGTTCAGGAGTTGCTCACTCCACCTCTGGTTGGTGGGATGCAGAGGGTTGTTATATATTTCTTTGTTAGTAGACCCCACTCCGGGAGCTGCCTCAGTGGCGGCCGCCACGCGCGCCGCGGTCGTGGAGATGGGCTTCTTTGCTCTCCCTTGTCGGCCTTCCGGATTCTGATTAGCTCTATTTCAGTTTTTGTAGCGTTTGTCACCTTTCTGTTGCTTTTTTTCTTCTGTCAAAAAGCTGCTTCTATGGGTTCACAGCGCCTTTTGAGAGGTGTCTCACTCCGTCGCCATCTTCCCGGAAGTCCCATGTTGAATAATTTTAGATAATATTCTTTATGGTATGGATGTAGTGGATTCTGTTATAGTCATCCAAAATGGACTGCTCTCTTTGTGTTAGCAGGTGATTAATTTGATTGTCGTCCTACTGCAAACTCTCTTTTTCAGAAGCATTTCAACTCTTAGTTTAGTTCTTTTATCATTAGATGAAGTCTCCTGCATATGTGCAGTTCACTTGTCGGTCATTTGATTGACTACAGATTTGGGCAGAGTTAACATAGAATTTATGACTTCTTCATTCAGTCCTCTCCTGAGATTTCCACCTCACTTTCCAATATTGGTGGTTTCCTTGAGTGCTTCCTCTAGTTCTTTGGAAAATAGAACTACAAATAAAAATTGGGGCTCTATTGGAATTTTTAGCTACTTTGTGCGACTGTTGATTGTGGCCTGCCCTCATTCTGTCTGCAGTATGTTTGGAAATTTACCACTTACCATTTTCTCATTCCAATATATACTGCCCTCCAGGACCTATACCACTGTGGAACTCTTCTCCCCCATTTCTTTTTGAATGCATATTCTCATTGACTTTTGTTTATTTAATGATTTGTAATTGTTTACTGTAGCTTTTATTTGATATTCAAATTTGGCCAGGGAGCTCCTTTGGCTTGTTTTTATGTCTTTGGTAAGTTTGTCTTTTTGACGAGCCTTTATGGTTTTTGAACTCTTGTTTTCAGGCATAAAATCATCTCCTGGGGCCACTTTACACTTTCCCTGCTTCAGATAAGGGAATGATATTTGGTTACTAGGATCTAGGAGCCAAGATCATTTTTCAGATGGATCATTGCTTTTAAGACTTCTTTTTGAGGCTCTGCATGGTAGCTCATGCTTGTAATCCCAGTACTTGGGAGGCCGAGAAAAGAGAATTGCAAGTTTGCGGCCAGCCTCAGCTACTTAGACCCTATTTCAAAACAAAGAAAATACAGGGTTGGGGGATAGACTGTAGCTCACAGGCAGAATGCCCCTGGGTTCAGTCTCTAGTACTGCAAAAAAAAAAAAAAAAAAAAAAAAAAAAGACTTCTTATTAGACAAAGCTAAAAATAAAAAATTTTTAGACATAGATTTGCATATCCATTCAGATTTAACATGAGTCTATTTTGTCCTGTTTTTCATTTTGTATTTCATGTTTTTCTTATCATAATAAAAATCTTAGCTCCTAATAATGTATTTACCTATTTGTTTTATCCTATAATAGGCAATTTTTTTTAACTTGTAATACCAGTATTACTATGATCATAAAACTGAGTGAATTTCAAGATTCTCTTGACAGTTTTTCTGTCTTAGAATGCATCCTATGCATTCTATAGCCAGGATACTCATTAGCTTTGAAACTTATTTTAAATAATTCTCTTTTGTGTGGTTATGTTAACCAGTGCACTATAAATTTGTTTACATTTCTATTGATTTAACTTTACTTTTTAATGTGTAAGACATTCACTTAGCTAAAATATGAAAATTATTCAATAAGATATATTTAGAAGAGCACTTGCTTCCATCACTGTCTCTTATTCCTTTCTCTCCATTTCATTCTGTTTTAAAGTAACTTCTTATTAGTTTTAACATTTTCTTTTGGTTTTTCTTTAGTTTTAACAGTTTCTTTTTAGAAAACTGAAATACATCTACTTTGTTTTTTCTGTTAAAAGATGGAATACCGGTCAAGTGTGGTGGTGTATGCCTGTAATCCCAATCTTGGGAGGCTGAGACAGGAGGATCACAGGTTCAAGGACAGCCTCAGCAACATAGTGAGACTCTCAACAACTTAGTGAGATGTTATTTCAAAACAAAACATAAAAAGCTGGGAGTGTAGCTTGGAGGTAGAATGCCCCAGGTTCAATCCCCAACTACCCCATGGTCCTCACATACACATGCTGGAATATCATGTATGTATCTTGTTCTGTACCTTGCTTTTTATTTATGTAACAGTGTATCCTGAAGAGCACACCATGTCACTGCATAGAAATTTTCCTTATTCTTTTTTTAAATAGCTATATAATATCCCTGTGTTTATGTAAGAGTCAATTCAACCAGATCTTCTAATGGGTATTTCTGATCTTTCCTATTCCAAATAATATCTTAGGAATAACAGTTTGCATTTGTTCAATTTGTGAAAGTTTATCTTCAGGATGGACATAGAGTCAGGGGATTGTTGAGTCAAGGTCTAAATTGTTACTATCCAGTAGAAATTAATGTAAGCAACATTTGGCTCACTTTTATTCAAAATATCATTTCCAACATCCAACATGAATATAATTATATAATCATTTACATGTAATCAACATGAAATTTTTGGTACACATGTTTTTTTTGTTACTACATTTCAAAATCTGGTGTGTAGTTTATACTTGTAACACATTTTAATTTGGACCAATAATAGTCTTTAGTAATGCTTATTTAGCAACCACATACCTTCTCCACAATTTGTTTTTTGATTTTGCTTTCTTCCCCTATGCAGCCTTAAAAAAATGCACTTATTTTTGGATTTATCAATTAAAATTTTACTTTCCTTTTGATTTTGAGTCACTGTTGAACTTTTCTCATTTCTAGATTGTAACTAAATTCATTCATATTTTTATCTGAGACTTATTATTGTTACTATTATTATCATATTTTTCTTTCACTGTTGCTGTTTTCCATTTTTTTTTCTTTGTTCTTTTTGTTACTGGGGATTGAACCCAGGGGCAGTCTACCTCTGAGGTACACCCCAAGCCTTTTAGAATTTTTTTTTTTTTTTTTTTTTTTTTTAGTTTCGAGATAAGTTGCTGGGAGTCTTGCTAAATTGCTGAGGCTGGCCTCAAACCTGTGATCCTCCTGTCTCAGCCTCCCAAGTACTGGGCTTATAGATGTGTGCCATTATGCCTAGCTTTTCATCTGGTTTTATTGCACTGTGATAAGAGAACATAGTTTATGTTATTTCCATTCTATTTTATTTAATAAGATATATAGTTATTTTTTGTGAATAGTCCACATCTACTTGAAATGAGTTTTTTCTACCAGAGTACACAATTCAATATAACATTCAATCTAATTATAAGCTCTACTCTATCAATTATATTACTTATGCCTTCTATTGCTTTACCTACTACTCTCTTTCCATTAATTTCTCCATGGATCTACTATAGATATTTTCTTTATGAAGTTGTGACTTATTTGATGAATAGAAGGTATTCATGACTGATTTAATTCTTCTTTGTTAATTTTTAGCATAAAAAAAGGCCTCCTTTGTTTTGGTATGTGTTTTTTTGGCTTGAATTTTACCATGTCAGTTATTAAGATCATAACCTGTGCTTTCTTTTAGACTGTATTTGCTTTTTATACTTTTTTCATCTCTTTTTAGCACTTCCAATTACTTTGTTTTTAGATGTGTGTCCTTATGTGTAGCATACGGTTGGGCTTTGCTTCATGAGCCCATCTGAACTTTTTTCTTTTAGTAGAAGAATTAAGCACTTTGCATTTCTTATTGACACTGATAGGCTTGATCTTAGTTCTAACATTATTATGTTTTCTGTATATATTCTATTTACTGTGTGTCTTTCATTAAGTTGTGTGTTTTCATTGTCTTTTTAAAAAGTTTTGACTTGGAAATATTTTTGACACTTTGTATATTTATATGAAAAAGTATGGAGACTAATTAATAAGACAAGTGTACCATAGTAATGCAGCATGTGAATAATAAGTGAATCTAGGTACATGGTATATAGAATTTTGAAACTTTCTTGTTAATATGAAACTATTTTAAAATTTTAAAAAAATGTAGTGTTTCAGAAGGTGTCTTCACTTGCTGTTGGAAAATAAATTTCATGTGAGTTTCTTGCTCAACTTAGTGAATATAAGTTGCATATTTTTAGTTTACAGTAATTCAGGAAAGTGTAATCATTATACATCTGTTGAGTTATAGAAAACATTTCTTTTATAATAATGAAGCAAAAGAAGCTTTTGAACTGATTGGATTTGGGGGGGGGGGACTGGTGATTGAACCCAATGGTGTTCTACCTGAGTTACTACCTATAACTCACTAAATTGCTGAGGCTGTAACACCATGCCTAGCTGGAAAGGAATTTTTTAAACAAAAGATTAAAGAAAGATTTTGTTTTTAGTACTTGTTACTTAAATTATATCTTGTCTGGTTAAATTATTTAGAATGTTGTTAGCATGTTTAGTAGCAATCAGTAAAGGGTGGTTTAAATATAATTTGAAAAATTCTAAAGGCTTCCAGAAGGTGGTAGTTCAGGCCTTCAATCCCAGAAGGTGGTAGTTCAGGCTTTCAATCCCAGAATTTTTGAGCTCGAAGAGATCTTTAGACTTAATTCCAATTCCTTCATTTTAGAAGAGTAACTTGAAGTCTAGGGAGTTGATATGTCTTGTATATGGTCATGTATATGGGACTAGAAACTAAGCCTTTTCATTGCTATTTCACAATTCTTTCCCTAATGCAAGAATGTGTCATGGAAAGATTCTATTTAATCATGTTCCTGTACTCTTTATAGCCTAATTACATTAGTGCAGCTAAGGCAATATTACACATTTATTTTGGAATTTTAGAAAAGGCACAGAAACACAGATGTTTTACTAAGCATTGTATAGAGGTATATATTGATCCTTCTATATCTGTGTGTGTGTGTGTATGTGTGTGTGTGTGTGTGTGTGTGTGTGTGTGTGTGTGTTATTGAGGATGGAACCTGGGGGCATTCTATCTCTGAGCTACAGCCCCAGCCCTATTTTTTTATTCTTTATTTTGAAACAGGGTCTCACTAGGTTGCAGAGGGCCTCACTAAGCAGCTGAGGCTGGCCGCGAACCCAGATCCTCCAGTCTCGGCCTCCAAGTTGCTGGGATTACAAGCGTGCACCACCATGCCCGGCCCTCTATATCTTATTCAGTAAAGGATCAGCTAGCCTGAAGATTGTAGCAAAATAAATAAATTTTAAAAAGTCAATGTTAATGAGCTATAGACTGGGAGCTGGAAGTGGAATTGGTACTGGAAATCATAAAAACTCTGGATGATGTTTGGGGTGTGGTAAAGGGATGCTGGAATAATATGGGGAGGGAACTGATGAAAATGTCTAGGTAAGCTCTAGAATCTAGAATGAGGGACAGAGAAAAGCAGGCTGTGGAGTCAGCATTAAACTTATGCTTATCATAGGGTCAATTTGTTCTGTTCCTTTCTAGTTTTTTTTTTTTCTTTTTCTTTTTTGGTGGTATTGGGGATTGAGCAAAGGGGTATTCTACCTCTGAGCTACACCCTAATCCCTATGTTTTATTTTGAAATAGGGTCTTGCTAGGTTGATGAGAGTCTGTCCTTGAACCTGTGATCTTCTGTCTCAACCTCCCAAGTACTAGGATTACAAGCATGTGCCACCATGCCTGGCTTCTCTAGAGCCTGCATGCTAATGAATGAATGAATAAATAAATAAATAAATAATAGCTAGTAAGTTACCAGCTAAGATAAATAATACTGAAATAAAATCTATTAAACATTTGCAAAACATATTTTGCACAGTACTTTCACAGATACTATGCTACTTGATCCTTGCAATTTTCTTGTGAGATAGATAGAAAGGATACTAGTAAGCTGAAAATATTACATAATATGTGTTAAGGTTATGTGCTAGAAACCACTAAGGGATTGTGTGCATAATCTTGAGATTAAGTGGGAAAGTAGCCAATTATACTGTATGGCAAGTTGAAAAAGATTTAGAAATTAAAACTATATCCCATGGGGATTTTGAAGGTGTGATAGTATTATAATGGATAGAAATTTTGATATTTTGCTTTCTGATTTCAGATTAACTGAAAGGATAATTACTATAAAAAGATCTCAACTATAATATATAATTGAAAAGTTTTCATTTCTAGTTTTGAATCATTTTTATTTTAGGTGATTCTAAAAGCAAATTTATTTGGACATATTTATGAATTAAGTATGATAGAAGTCACTTAAATTGTTTTAATGACTTGGCAAATGAGGCTAGCTTGAAGAGGAAGAAGAAAAATGGGAGTTGAAGATGGCGTCTGAGTGAAACACCTCTCCTCAGGCACTGTGAGCTCGAATCAAATCTGCCATAAAAGCAGCTTCTTGATGGAAGAAAAAAAGCAACAAAAAAGCGAACAAAACAACGAAATTTGAACTACAACTAAAGAGACCCCAGAAAGCTGAAAAGGAAGAGCAAAGGAGCTCGACCGTACAGACCCAGCAACCAGGCATGGAGTAAGTGACTCCAGAACTCCACATCCTAACCAGGGGGTGGATCCCTGCACCTTCCACAGTGACCGGAATGCATGGTATGACCAATGTAAGCCCCTGCGGGACCACCCCAGCTCACCTCTCCCTCCAGAGCCAGAGCAGCGATCAACTGGACTGCAGAGCTTGAATCAAAACTGCCTCAAGTGCAGCTTCTTGATGGAAGGAAAGAAAAGCAAAGCAGAAAAAAAAAAAAATTGAATAAAGCAACAAAAGCAGCTGAACAGAACCCAGGGAGAACAAAGGAGCTGGTGCGTGGCAGGACGTGCGCTGTGAACCAGTGGCCACCAGTTTGACATCCGCCGTCGTGCCAGCCGCCAAGAGCAGCATCTTTTAGCACCAAGACCTCCAACAACCTCCTCCGCACCCAACAATCAGAAGTGGAGTAAGCGACTACGGAATTCTACACCCTAATCAGACAGCATATCCCCACGGGATCAACAGTGATCAAGAACACCTGGGACACCCCGGATCACCCCTCCCACTGGAACCAGAGCAGCAGGGATCTGTAAGTTAAATTGGGCTCCCTGGGGTGCGGGGACCCCTATACAAAGCGCAGACTCAGTCATCTGCCCTTCAAGGGATTGGATAGAGCAGAAGTGCGGGAGGGACCCAGTGCACACAGGGCATAGAGAACTTCCAGGCACCCTGGGAAATGCCCGGTATATAGATTGCACTCCCACCACCAGCAGAAGCAGAGAGAGAGACGCAGACAGGTCCTGTGGAGAGCTCAGAGTCACAAGCTTACAGTGGGAGAGGCATCAGCGGAACCCCCTGTCTGCACTGACAGAGCAAATAAAAATGCCAGAGACACACTCGAAAATTTAAGCTCTGTACTTACAAAGTAGCAGGGTTTTTGTTTTTGGTTTTTGTTGTTGCTGTTTTTGTGTGTTATGTTTTATTTGTTTTTACTCTGTTTTCATTTTGTATTGCCTTGATTTATTTGTTTGTTTCGATGATTGGTTGCTTTGTTATTTCTTGGTTTGTTGAATCTCCTCCTTATCCTTTTTACAAGCTTCCCTCCCTCTCTCCCATCTATAGTCTTCTCCTCAACACTTTTCCTCTTCTCTTTTCTTTTTCCTTTTTTCCGTATCTCATATCAAGACCATCTTATATTACCACACTTAAAACTCTACATTGACTACCAGAATCCCTCGACATATCTACCATCTCTAATCTTTACAATATATCACCTCAACCTCTTCTTCCACTGGACCATACCCTCTACTTTACCCTATTCTTGCATTCATCACTATGACTTTTCACCCAACCTTTACCACTGAACACAACCTGTCCCTGTATATACTAGTGGACACCTCTAAACCCCCACTGCAGAGATTGGACGAGAAAACTTGCAAGAGCAGCAAAGATATAAATTTAAGAACAGGGGAACCATGGGAAGGAAAAATAGCAAAGAAACAATGAGCCACCACAACCCCTCAATAACGATCTCACCAACCCAGAATGGCAGACATTACCAGAAGAACAATTCAGATCTTTAATACTAGAAACAATACAGGATTTTCAGAAAGAATGTAGGGAGAGTTGGAAAGAAATGAACAAATAAAGAATCTGACACCCTGAACAGGAACCAACGAGAAGCATTGAAGGAAGTGAAAGATCCAATAACTGAAGCGAAGGTATCAATACAAACTACAAACAGTAGGTTAGACCACATGAAAAATAGACTATCACTCTTAGAAAATGACCATTCCAAAAATGAATCCATAGTATGTAATTTAGAAAAACAAAAATTCGACATTATGAATTGGACATCGATGACATCTGGGCCAATTTTAAAAGAGCTAACTTACGAATAATTGACATAGAAGAGGGATTAGAAGTTGAAATTAATGGAATAAACAATCTTTTCAAAGGAGTAATATCAGAATTTTCCAGACATAGAAAGAGAAGTTGACACACAGGTACAGGAAACATACAGAACTCCCTCAAGACAAGACCAAAGAAGAGGTTCACCATGCCACATAGTAATCAAGTTGACTAATGTAGAGGCTAAAGAGAGAATTCTAAAGGCAACAAAAGTAAAAGGCCAAGTGACATTTAGAGGCAAACCAATCAGAATCACTCCAGACCTCCCAAATCAAGTCATGAAAGCCAGGAGGGGTTGGAGTAACATATTCGAAACTCTGAACGAAAATAACTTGCAGCCAAGATTCTCCTACCCAGCAAAACTCTCTCTCAAAATTGATGGGGATATAAAAATCTTCCATGACAAACAGAAACTGAAAGAATTTATGTCTTCCAAACCAGCACTAGAGAAAATACTCAAAGAGATTAACTACAAAGTAGAACTAACAAGTGAATGTCAGAACTAGAGAAACAATAATTTCCAGAAAGCAAACAACTAAGCAAAGAAGAATAAACACCATCGAAAACAGAAGTCAAAACCCAAAATGTTAGGAATTAAAAATCATCTCTCAATAATCACACTGAATATAAATGGTCTCAACTCCCCAATAAAAAGGCACAAGGTGGCAAAATGGATCAAAATCCGGAATCCATCTATATGCTGCCTGCAAGAAACACACCTTACAAGCAAAGATTCCCACAAACTAAAGGTGAAGTGCTGGAATAAGGTAATCCATGCCAATGGAACTCGAAGACAAGCAGGAGTAGCAACCATGATATCAGATAAATTAGACTTCAAGCCTAAGCTTATCAGAGGAGACAAAGGAGGTCATTTTTTACTAGTAAAAGGAACAATCCAACAAGAGGAAATAACAATTATCAACATCTATGCCCCAAACATAGGTGCAGCCACTTTCATAAAACAAACTCTGTATGATATAAAGACACACATAGATCCCAATACACTTAATACTGGGAGACTATCAGAATACCTGACTTCAAACTCTACTACAACGCCACAGTAATAAAATCAGTATGGTATTGGCACAAAAACAGACACCTAGACCAATGGAGCAGAATAGAAGACTCAGAAACAGACCCATGTGCTTACAGTCAATTGATTTTTGACAAAGGAGCCAAAAATATACACTGGAAAAAAGATAGCCTCTTTAACAAATGGTGTTTGCAAAACTGGTTAGCCATATGCAGGAAAATGGAAATAAACCCCGCTTTCTCACCCTGCATAAGAGTCAACTCAAGGTAGATCAAAGACCTGAAAGTTAGGCCAGAGACCTTGCAGCTATTTGAAGAGGGCATAGGACCAACACTTCAACACATAGGTACAGGTAAAAACGTTCTCAACAAGACCCCCCAAGCACAAGCAACTCAAAGGAAGATCAATACATGGGATTTCATTAAACGGAAGAGCTTCTGTGCAGCAAAGGAAACTATCATGAACCTCAAAAGAGAGCCCACAGAGTGGGAGAAAATATTTGCCAGCTACTCTTCTGATAGAGGTCTAATATCTAGGATATACAGAGAACTCAAGAAAATCACAGCTAAGAAAACAAACAACCCAATCAAAAAATGGGCAAAGGATCTAAATAGACACTTCACAGAAGAAGAAATACAAATGGCCAATAAATTATGAGGAAATGTTCTACATCATTAGCAATCAGAGAGATGCAAATCAAAACTACCTTGAGATTTCACCTAACTCCAATTAGAATGGCAGTCATAAAAACACAGCAACAACAAATGCTGGTGAGAGTGTGGAGAAGTGGAAACCCTAATACATTGTTGGTGGGATTGCAAATTAGTGCAACCACTTTGGAAAACAGTATAGGGATCCTCAGACAAATGGGAATGAACCTACCATATGATCCAGCAATACCACTCTGGGAATCCATCCAAAAGAATGGAAACCAAACTATCAGACCGATGCATGTGTATCTATGTTTATAGCTGCACAATTCACAATTGCCAAACTATGGAACCAGCCAAGATGTCCATCTACAGATGAATGGATTACAAAACTATGGGATATATACACAATGGAATTTTACTCAGCCACAAGGAAGAACAAAATCATGTTATTTGCAGGGAAATGGATGCAACTGGAAAACATTATGTTAAGTGAGATTAGTCAGTCACAAAGAGTAAAAAAGCATATGTTCTCCCTAATATGCAGCTGCTAGGGAGAAAATGGGGCATAAGAGGGTCTCCAGAGGAAAAGGAGAAACCCTAGATAAGCAAAGAAGTTGACTTATCTGAAGGGGATGGACGAGGCTGGTGGGGAGGAAGGAGGGACGCCCTAATCCAGAGAAAGGATTTTCTATAATGAGTTTTTCCTTATGTTGGGTTTTTATTATTGCTCATTGCTGAGTATTATTTATTTTTTGTACCCTGCTGATATTTGCCTATTTCACATTATGATGAATCTTTTCTAGTACTTATGCATTTATTATATGCTTTTAGTTTCTAGTATGGTAATATTTTCTCTCTTGTTTTTTTGTGGTGCTGGGGATTAAATTCAGTGGCTTTCTGCCTCTGAACTACACCCCAGCCCTATTTTCTTTTGCATTTTGAAACAGGGCCTCACTAAGTTGCTGAGGCTGGCTTTGAACCTGAGATTCTCCTGTTTTAGCTTCCAAAGTACTGGCATTATAGGTGTGCACCACCACACCTGGCTATAATTTCTCTTTTCACAGGAGTCCTATCTTGCTCTTCGATCCAATATCTATGCTTGTTTGTATCAGGACAGTTAAGTAATATATGAGTGATATTGATTGAATACAGATGACTTTTAGAAAATGTCAGCATTCAGTGCTATCTCAAAGGTAATTTGGCTTATAGTCCTCCTTTAAAATAAATAAAATGGTGTTTCCAGTTTAGATGGACCAATAGGGACATTTATACCTGAAACTACTGAAGAAGTGGACAAAATAATGGAACAATAGTTCTCAAAGTATTTGCCTTTAAGCAGCAACAACAACAACAACAGCAAAAACCATTGATGCCTAAGAGAAAACAGATGAGGTGGGCCAGTAAAACCTGGGAGCGGGGGGGGGGGGGGGTCTAGAAATCTCCCTAAAGTGAAGAGATGTAACTGAGAGATTGGGCAGTCCAGGCAGCCAGAATTCACAGGGAAGAGTACCAGAGGGGAGAGAACTGCAAAAAGAGAACTTTGCATGTCTGCAGAAGTCTTTTTCAGTTTAGCTAAGCCCTGACCAGTACACTTCTGTGAGGAAGTTACTTGATGTTGAGGAAGTACCACCTAAAAGGAATTGAGGAATCTTTCTTCTGGCTTCTAGAACATAGGGGATGTATATTTAATATCCTTTTATGTTCTAGTCTCCTGTTTCTATCAGCTGTGTCATTTCCAGGTTGGTTTTGATTGATCAGAATTTCCCTCAGTATGGCTCTTATTTTCTTGTCTTAACTTTTTAAAAACTTGTTTAGTAATCAGTTAGTGCTTATGGTCACATAAAAGAAGATGTAAGCCGGGCGTGGTGGCGCATGCTTGTAATCCCAGCATTTGGGAGGCTGAGACCGGAGGATCCGAGTTCGAGGCCAGGCTCAGCTACCTAGTGAGGCACTCCACAACTTAGTGAGATTCGGTTTCAAAATAAAGAATTAAAAAATAGGGTTGAGGGTGTAGCTCGGAGGTAGAATGCCCCTGAGTTCAATCCCCAGTACTGCCAAAAAAAAAAAAAAGATGTAAATTTTACTTTCATGGGTGCTAGACATTTTTGTAGTATTATAAATAGTCTTGAGAATTTTTCTGGGATGTATTTAAATTACTTGGTGAATGCCCTTTGGTATTGCTTTTAATCCTTTGGTGTTGCTTTTAATCTCTGTTAAGTGGGATCATTTAATATATGACTTGCCCTACTAATGAGGCAAAACTCTTTTGCTTTATCAGATGTGCCATAAATTATGAGGTTTTCCATTCTGGCTGGTGATTGGTGATTACAGTTATTAGGTTGAAGATTAGATTAGCCTTCAAAACTTTGTGTGTGTGTGTTTGTGTGTTTGTGTGTTTGTGTGTGTGTGTGTGTGTGTGTGTGTGTGTGTGTGATTGAACCCAGGGGTATTCTAACCTCCATGCTACACCCTCAACCATATTTTATTTTTATTTTGAAAGAGGATCTTGCTAGTTTGAAGAGAATCTCATTACTTGCTGAGGCTGTCCTCACCCCTGAGATCTTCCTGTCTTAGCCTCTCAAGTACTGGAATTACAGACTTGGGCCACCACGCCCATCTCAAAACTTATTTTTAATCTCTCTTGGGATCATTTTAGAAAAATATTTGGGGCTATTTTAGCCCTACTGAGGTCTCTACTTTATTCCCCATAGTGTAAATGAGGTTTCTACCTGGCTGGGTAGAACTGTCATGTCTCAGCTCAGTGTTAGCCCTGAATTGTTCATTTTTTAGATCTCAACAGTTGTCTTTTGCTTGGCTTCATGGAATTTTACCCTAAGTGTGTGTAGATTGGTATTGAGTTGCATATCAGAGTGGACCCCTGTGTGAAGCTCTTGAGAATTTTTTCTGCATAGCTCTCTTCTTTCTGGTACATTAGTCTGGTAATTTCTGCCACCTCCACTATAATGAACCATGGTCTTTGTCCCTTTAAGTTAGTGAAACTGCTGTGTTATACTTGAATCTTCCTGCTGCAGTGGTATCTAGAACTATCTTGGCAGAAAGCCATTGTGCTTACAGGGCTTATCTGGTTTGTTTCCTTCTTGGGAGGAATACAGATTTAATTTTTGTTCATTGGAAACTGTTACATCCTATAGTTTGTCTAATTTTGCAGTTGTTTAACATTTAAAGTTAAATCTGGTACTAATTATTCCATAATGACTAGAAGCATAAATCTCATGCTATTAGATTATTGTGGGAGATTGGCAAAAAGTTTTATGTAAAGTTATAGGAAAGAATCAGAGTTAAAAGGTAGACAAAATTAAATAATCTTGTGTTCACAAAGCAGGTTTTATGGGTGCTGACTTATTTTGAGTTAACTATGAAGCAAATTAAGGCACTGAGTGTTACTGAGTATGGATGTAATTTGCAAAATAAAAACCCACTCCTTTTGGCATTTGAAAAGCACTGCTTGCAGAATAAATTAATGCACAAAACAATTATGGTTGGTCAGATAAAGGAAAATAAAAAGATATAATAAAAGTATAATGCTAACTGAAATTTGAATAGAGCTGAATTTCATAATTTTTTCTTTTGTTCAAAGTTGCTTGTTTTTTGTTTTTGCTAAGAGGTCATCAGTGACTCTAAAAATGTTTTCATTCAGGATAAAGTGATTTATTGCCATTATTGATTTCCTAAATAAATTTAGGCTAGAAATTTATGGACAGAACTTCCCACTTGTCATGTTAATATTTTGAGAAGTGGACAATTTTGTGGTTAGAGCTATATTTGTAGATACCAGTGAACTAGAAAGGTCAAATCAGTCTAAGTTCTTATTAGTGTATTTGTTAAGAAACATTTTTTGTTGTGTGTGGTGGTACATGCCTATAATCCCAGTACTTGGGATGCTGAGACAGGAGGATCACAGGGCAGATTTGAGGACAGCCTCAGCAAGTAGTGAGACTCTCATCAACCTAATGAGACCCTGTTTCCAAATAAAGAAACATTTTCTGACTACTATGAATAATCTGTACTGCATAAAATGAAAAAAAATTACTTTTTTTTTTTTATGGTACTGGAGATTAAACCCAGGGGCATTCTACCTCCAAGCTGTACCTCCAGCTGATTTTTCTTTTGAAATAGTCTTTTGCTAAATTGCTGAGGCTGGCTTCTAACCTGTGATCTTCCTGTCTCAGCCTAAGTACGGGGATTACAAGCGCTAAGTACTGGGATTACAGGTGCACCACTAAGCCCAGTTTATTCTCCTTTTAGTAGTTTTGTACTTTAAAGTATGGAACTGGATAGAGCAAGTTGTGACTGAATGTGGTGCATTGAACTTTTGTTATTTTATGGCATGTTTGGTGCTGAAAATAAGTCATCTCACAAAAATATTGTGTGACTTAAATCTGGACAAGAATAATACTTTTAAAAGCCAGCTACTAAGAATGTCAGCCATTTTTATTTATTTTTACTCTTCAATCCTTGAGTTTTGACAAATGTGTATTCATTACCACAATTAAAGCAGTTTCATTACTTTGCAAATTCATTCAAGTTGTCCCTTTGTAGTTAACCTTTCCTTCCACCCCAATTCCTAGTAACCACTGATCTGTTTTCTGTTCCTATAGTTTGCCATTTCCAGTAAGTCATATAGGTGGAATAACCTAGTATGTAGCTTTAAAGTTTGTCTTCTTTCATATAACATAATGCATTTGAGGTTTATCTATGTTCCTTTGTGTATCAATAGATTCTTTTTTTTATTATGAAGTAATATTCCATTATATGGATGCATCACAGTTTATCCATTCATCAGTTGATGAGCATTTGATGTAGGTGCTAGTTTTGCATGATTATAAAGCTGCCACAGTCACACAATACTAATATTTTTTTTTTTAAAAAAATAATAATACATTTCTTTTTTTTTTTTTTTTTTGGTACTGGGGATTGACCCCAGGGGTATTCATTCTACCTTCAAGCTACACCCCCAACCCTATTTTTTATTTTGAAACAAGGTCTCACTAAATTGCAGAGGGCCTCACTAAGTAGCTGAGGCTACCAACCTACAATCCTCCTGTCTCCGCCTCCCAAGTACTAGGATTACAAGCTAGTACATTTCTTATTAAAAGAAGTAACTGTTGTTGTTTAAATAGACCACATTGATTTAACTGTCTCCATTTTGGGCTAGAGTTGACAAGTGGTGGGGAAGTAGAAACTGGTTACTCTTTGCACTGTCAGTAGTCATGTATACAACGTGGTGTTATTCTGTGCTTCTGTTGTAAGATGAGGTCTGTGTATACTTCTCTGTCAATGTTGTTAATCAGGACCATTGGTCTTTCATTGAAATCTAAAATTTCTTGGGTGAAAAATACATTTGTGGGGTTTGGATAAGGACAGATATTGCTTGTTTAGTATCTCAAGCCCAGAAATGAGTTTATCCTCAAAGGAAATGATAGTTGCTTTGATTTAGCAAGCCACAACAGTTAAAAAAAAAAAAGGGTATCAGAAAATATCTGGATGATATCTACGTTTCAGAAAAGGAACAGTTCAGCAAGGCTGATGAATAAGATCTAAAAGTCTCATCAACCTAGTGAGACCCTGTTTCCAAATAAGAAATAAAATTGGGCTGGGGGTGTAGCTCAAAGGTAGAATGTCTCTGGGTTTAATCCCAGTACCACAAAAACAACAATAGCAACAACAAAGCAAGATCCTAGATTATAAAATTACTTTATAATAGTTTTTAATGATACAATAAAATACTAGAAAAAAAATTAGCAAACATTGTGGCCAGGGGAAGAGACCTGCAATTTATAGCCATTTTGAATGTAGAAAATGGGAAATGGTATTATTAATATTTTTGTTTTGTTTTTAGTTTTTATTAGTGGTATTGGGGATTGAACCCAGGATCCTACTCTTGCTAGGCAAGTTTCACCTGAGCTATATCCCCAGCCCAAGAAGTAATGTAAAAATTACTAGAAGCGGGGGCGGAGTATTGAAACTTGTGGTGTTTCCTGATTTGGGGAAAATTGAGTAGCTTTTTTGAGTACAGTGGTAGTTCAGAAATGTACAGGTAAATTTATATAGTTAAGCCTCATACAGGTAGCCTCCAAAGTTACCTGTTTATAAAAGTAAAATAAAGTTTAAGAAATCTATGTTAAAAACTTACTTAAAGAGGGCAAAGGTTGGACATGAAAAATGTCAATTTTCCTCAATGAATATTTGGCATAAAAGTGATGGGAACTGGGGAAACTGGGGAAGTTGGATTAGGGCCTGCCCTAACTGAGTATGATATTTTATTAACTTGATTATATCTACAAAAATTCTGCTTCAAAATGTCCTATTGATAGGTTCCAGTGATTATGAATTTTTTTTTTTTTTTTTTTTTTTGCGGTACTGGGGGTTGAACTCAGGGGCATTCTACCTCCGAGCTATACCCCCAGCCCTATTTTTTTATTCTTTATTTTGAAACCGGGTCTCACTAAGTTGCGGAGTGCCTCACTTAGGTAGCTGAGGCTGGCTGCGAACCCGGATCCTCTGGTCTCAGCCTCCCGAATGCTGGGATTACAAGCGTGCGCCACCATGCCCGGCTCGGTTCCAGTGATTATGAATTTTGAGAGGATACTGTTTAACCCAGTATAGGATGTATTCAAGCTGTGTATGAGTAGATGGTTTTGGTTCTCAGTATTCAAGAAAAAGGCTGGTTTTGTTAGCTTGCATGTAGGTACAATATCAGACTCTTCAGAGTTCCTGACCTCAGCATGATATAGTGAAAAGAACACACTCTGGAAGTCAAGGTGCCTTGGTTCTAGTTTCTGCTTTCTTATTAAATAACTCAAAACAATTATTGTCTTCTCCTGCTATTAGTTTTCCTAATGAGTAAAGGAGGAGGTCTTGAGGAAGAGAAAAGAATGAATGAAATGATTTGTAAGGAACTTTCTAAGCTCCTAGATTCTAAAATTCTGTAATTGTTGAATGTCTGCCACCTATCATATTAATAGTAGTTTTGTTAGCATGACAAAATACAAAGGAAACAAAATTCTTAAAATATTGAAGTTTTGATTTAATAATTTAGCACCTAGAGATTAATTTATGCTTTGCTTACTTGGGTAAAGATCATTAATAAAGATATTAGGTAAGCTTGTTCTTATCTTTGATCTCTCTGACTTGCCATATGTCATTTTTCAACTTGAATGGCATATTTAGAAGAGGAAAATCCTTGAGATCAGTTAATTTACTTAAAGTTAGCAAAATGTGTTGTTGCTGACCTCTTATGCTAAGTTCAGAAAGTGAAATGAGCATAAGAATAAAGTTCTCCCTTTTTTGCCCACATATCTCTGTCATATCATTCCTGTTGTCAAGGAAACCTAGAAAAATCTTACTAGAAAATGGTAACAGACGCTGGGTATGGTGGCACACACTTGTAATCCATTACTTAGGAGGCTGAGACAGGAGGATTGCAGGTTCATGGCCAGCCTCGGCTAATAGTGAGACCCTATTTCAAAATAAAGAATAAAAAATAGGGCTGGAGGTGCAGCTCAAAGGTAGAATGCCCCTGGGTTCAATCCCCAGTACCAAAAAGGGGGTGGTGGTAACAGACTTGTAAGGTGTTGCATGGTGCTAGTGTTTTAGGTGTGATTCACTGACTATTGAATTTTCTTGTTTTTATTAGATCACTACAGTATTGTGTTTGAATTCTTTCTTAGAACCTTGTTGGTAATACATGATAATTACTTCTTAGGGATATCATGGGCACTAAAAAGAAATTCTTTGTTAATACTCCAAATCCCTATGGTTATGTATGTGCTTGTTCTTTTCAAGGTAAAATTAGCAATGTCTACATATTGGTAGTAAGTAAAAATACAGATTGAACAAATGTTTTTAGATCTGGATAAAAGTGACTGACATGGAAAACAGAGATGTTTCTTTTATTCCATACAGTAAAAATGCAAAACCATATTCCAGAGGGTGCTGGGAATCTCTCACCACTCACAAGCCGTGATTCTTTTTTTTTTAATCTTAAAATACACTAAAACTTTTTATTTTACATGTCATACTTATAAACTAGATACACTTAAATAAAATTAAGATAATTCAAAATAATTCTGAGACCAGAGGAAGCTAACAAAGTTTGATCTCCATTCTGCAAATAACATTCTGAAACCTAACATTTTAAAACCTTTTAATTTTCTGTCAGTAGAAATTTCTGATTAGTTGCAAATCTGAGCAAAACTTATATGTCTTCCTAAGACACAGTCTACCATGGGAAATCATTCAAAGCACTCAGAAATCTTTATCACTTTACCAATAGTGAATTTTTCCTTGTGTATGAATATTTATAAAAATGTTTATTTTTGGGAGTAATACATTAATAGTATATTTCTCTAGGTATTTTATAATTTTTTTGGATGAAAAATTTTCACATAGCCTGGAAGATTATAGTAATCCTTGGCTTTTTACCAAGTATTTTTATAGTGGGTATTAGGGCATTTCAAAGACTATCATCAGATGTCATCCAATAGTGACTGATTGACTTTTTTTAGAAGTTATATTTGAATATAGAATTTGAAACAATCTTGTAGCAAAGTAAAATGTGTTAAAAATGACAGAGTATAGAAACTAAGCAGATACTATAATATCAAAAAGATGAACTTCTGGATCATATTTTTTATTCACATTTCCATTCTTCAATGAAAAGATTAGGAGAATATTGTTACTGTATTTTCTTAATGTTCAAGTTAACTATCCATCTTACAAAGAATAACTTGACCTTTTGGGGTAGGCCATTCTGATGATTTCTGGAAAAGCTGTTTTTTGCGAGGTAGTTGGGGACTAGACAGGGATTTGGGGCATGATAGCTGATTATCCAGGCCTGGATTAAACTGTTTCTTTTCAGTTTTACTTCTTAATTTTGTAGGACATGCAGATGCAAGTCAGAGATTAAAACAAGAAAGACACTGGAGAGCCACTCAGCAAGGCAAAACCGATTTACTTCTGCAGAAAGGTGTATAACCCACAAAAAGTCAAGTAAAGGCAAGTAAGCAAACACCAAGTGGGCAGTCCTTCCCTGATGTAATCCTGCCCCTTGCTCTGATTGCTGGGGGCTTGGGTCACAAGACAGATAGGAATTTCTAAGACAGATAGGAATTCTGAAACAAAGTTTGGTAAAGAAATGAAGTTTAAAGTACAACTCTGTAGTGATTGGCTTATTTTTAGGACAAGTGGGAGTTTTGAAGCAAAGTTTAAGATTCTGGAAGTTTCCAGTCAACCAAAGATCATATGAGCTACAATGGCTACTGTCTGACCACCTGTTTGACAGAACCAATTTTATACTTATTACAATTTTAGACTTTGTAGTGGCTGATATTACATAAAATAAAGCTACCCCAATTTGTAAGAAATGTTTTCCAGTTTAAGAGAATTATGAATTGGCAAAGATTAAAAAGTAGGAAATGGATGTGTTTGATTTCTTTGCTTATGGTTACTCATGGTTTAGAGTCTTCACTTTCTATTGCTTTGTTGAACTTATCAATGCTTGAGAAATGAGAGGGCTCCCCTCCCTTCCAGCCACCACACAGCACCTTAGGGGAGAAAGGAGGAAAATGGAGTAAAATTTTTTCTTGAGCGGTTACACTGAATTACTGTATTACTGCTTAAGTCGTTTAGTTGAAAAAAATTTTATTAAGCAGACTTTATTTCTTAGAGCCATTTTAGGTTTATAGAATAATTGGAATAGATACAAAGTTCCCACATATACTTCTTTGTACATAGATGATCATGCCATCTGCAAATAGGTCAGACAGTTTTGTTTCTTCTTTCCCAGTATGTATGCTTTTCAATATCCTTTTTTTTTTTTCCCCTCCCTTAGCTGGGATGCCCAGTATGTTGTTGAACAGGAGTGGTAAGAAGGGAAATCTTTCCCTCATTCTTGATCTTAGGGGTAAAGCACTTAATTTTTCACCATTAGGTATGCCGTTTGCTACTGTTTTTTTTTTTTAAATAGATATTCTTATCAAGTTGAGGAAATTCTTCTCTAGTCTTAATTTCCTAGTTTTTAATCCCAAGTGGTGTTGATTTGATCAAATACTTTGTATGCATCTGTTCATATGATTATATGATTTTTCCTATTTCCTAGATTGCATTAATTGATTTTTTTTCAGATGTTGAACCTGTCTTGAATACTTAGAATAAATATTAACTTGGTTGTATTATATTATTTAATTTGCTAATATTTTTGAGGACTTTTACATTTATGTTCATGGGAGATAGTGGTCTGTTGTTTTTTTTGTAATAATGTTGTCTGGGCTAAGTATTGATCCTCAGAGAATGAGGTAGGAAGTACTCTCTCTGCCTGCTTCTGTTTGCTGAAACAAATAAAGAATTGATATAATATTTGGTGGAATTCTGGATATAGTGTTTTCTGTTTTAGAAGATTATTTACTTAAGCTTCTTTAATTGGTATAGGCATATTCTGATTATTCTTATGTGAGTTTTGGTAGATTTCAAAGAAATGGCCTATTTCATCTAGTAATTCAATTTGTGGACATAGAACCAGCTTTTAATTTTGTTGATTTTCTTCATCTTCTTGTTTTCATTCCATTGATTTCTTTTCAGACTTTTATTATTTCTTTTCTTCTGATTACTTTGAATTTAGTTTGTTCTTTTTTTCTAGTTTCCTAAGGTAGAAGCTTAAATAATTTTTCTTTTTCTTATTTTTCAATACATGCATTTAAAGCTATTAATCCTCCCCACCCTCTTTTTGTGGTACTTGGGATTAAACCCAGGGTATTCTACCTTTGAGCTATGCCCCTTTCCCTATTTAACTTTTTTATTTTGAAACAGGTAGGGCAGAGGGCCTTGTTAAGTTACCAAGGCTAGCTGTGAACCTGCGATCTTCCTGTCTCAGCTTCCCAAGTACTGGGGATAATAGGTGTGTGCCACTGTGCTTGGCTTAATTTCCTTCTTACTACAAATTTTGTATCCCACAAATTTTGGTTTTATTTCCATTCTAATTTAGCTTAAATTTTTTTTTTTTAAATTTTAAAGACTTCTTTGACTCATGTGTTAATTACAAGTGTTATTTTAAACTCCAAATATGTTGGGATTCTCCAGCTATTTTTCTATCCTTTTACTGATTTCTAGATTAATTCTGTAGTAATCTGAGAGCATACTTTGTCTAATTGATGTCTTTTTTTATTTTTATTTTTTTCATACTGGGAATTGACCCTAGGGCTTCTGTCTCCCAGATGCTAGGCACATACTCTGCCACTGAATTACATCCATAGTTCTGATGTCTAGTCTTTTAAATTTGTTAAGGTATGTTTTATGACTCAGAATGTGGTCTCTCTTGGTGAAATGTTCCCCATGAACTTGAGAAGAATGTTTATTCTGCTGTGTTACTAGTTGAAGTACTCCATAAATGTCAATTAGATCCAGTTGAGTGATGGTATTAACAGTTTGGCAATATCTTTATTAATTTTTGCCTTCATCAGTTATGTAGTAGTGACTACATATATTTCTTCTTGTAGTTGTATCAGTTTTTACCTTGTGTATTTTGACATTCTGTTGTTAGGTGCATACATATAACATTAGTTATGTGTTCTTGGTCCCTGCTATTATGTAATGCTATTCATTCCCCCCCCCCCCCAATACTGGGGATTGAACCCAGGGGCATTCTACCTCTAAGCTACATCCCTAGCCCTATCTTTTTACTCCTTATTTTGAAACAGGGTCTCATTAGGTTGTGGGGGGGCATGGGGGGACACTAAGTAGCTGAGGCTGGCTGCGAACCTGTGATCCTCCTGGCTCAGCCTCCCAACTACTAGGATTACAAGCATGTTGCCACCATGCCTGGCTGTAATGCCATTCTTTATTGCTTAATTTTTCTTGCTCTGAAGTCTGCTCTTTCTGATTGATATTCTAGCTTTCTTATATTTAGTTTTAAGATGGTGTATCTTTTGTATCTTTCTTCATCTCTTTACTTTTTATCCATCTGATTCTTTTTATTTAGAGTGAGACTTTGAGGGACAACATATAATTGGGTCTTGCTTTTTGATCTACTTTTACGGTCTCTGTCTTTTAGTTGGTATATTCAGATTACTGATGTTTAATTATTGACATAGTTGTATTAATATTGACTATATTTGTAATTGGTTTCTTTTCTTTTTATGTTTGTACTAGGGATTGAACCCAAGAGCATTCTACCTCTGAGCTACACTCCAGCCCTTTTTGTTTTTTTATTTTGAAACAGGGTCTCTAAGTTGCTGAGACTGGCCTTGAACTTGTGATCCTCCTGTCTCAGCCTTTTGAGTACTGGGATTACAGGCAACTGCTTCCATGCCCAGCTTTGTAACTGTTTGCTGTTCATTACTCTTGTCTGTTCATCCATCATCCTTTCTCCTTCTCTTCTTCCCTTCTTCCCTCCCTTCCTTCTCCCACTTTCTTTTTGCTCTTATTTTAATTGAGTATTATGTGTGATTCCATTTTCTCTCGTGTTTTAGTATATCATTTATACTCCTTAAAATTTTCTGGGGGGCTGATGATTTAACTTATTAGGGGGAGCACTTGCTTAACATTCACAAGGCCCTATTGATTCCCAGCACTGCAAAAAAAAAAAAAAAAAAAAAAAAAAAAGGAAAAAAATGTAGTGGACACCCATAGTTTGCAATTGTATGTTTATAACGAATCTAAGTTCACCTTTAAAATAATACTATACTGCTTCATGGGTAGAACAGTACCTTATAGCAATGTATTCTCAATTCCTTTTTCCTGCTCCTATAACATTAGTGTCATTCATTTTACTTTTTTATAAGCTACAATCTTGCTATAGGTTGAGCATTCCTAATCTGAAAATCTGAAATCTGAAATGATTTAAAATTAGAAACTTTTTGAACACCCCATGATGCTACAAGTGGAAAAGTCCATGCCCGGCCTCCTTTGACATGTGTTCCAGTTAGCATTCTTATAGCCATAATCCAAAAACTTGACCATGTAACTTAGAAGAGGAAAGATTTATTTTCTTATGGTTTTGGGTTCAGTTGGTGTGAGGCCCTGAGATCTCCATGGTCCCTGGCCTCACACAAACTGAACCTGAAACCATAAGAAAATCAATCTTCTAAATTTGAATCATTTCAGATTTCAGATTTTCAGATTAGGAATGCTCAACCTATAGCAAGATTGTAGCTTACAAAAAAGTAAAATGAATGACACTAATGTTATAGGAGCAGGAGAAAGGAATTGCTGAGGTTGGCCTTGAACCTGTGATCTTCTGGTCTCAGGCTCCCAAGTACTGGGATTATAAGCCTGGGCCACCATGCCCAGCTGGGGTAATGTATTCTAATATGCAAGAGAGATTAAAAAACTTTCAGAGGGAAGTTGATCCATAGGACTAGTTATTATTGGTGAGAACACTCAGTTCATTTACTGTTCCTTTGTTTGCAGTATAGTTTGGGGACAACAGTAACCATTGTTCCCTATGTTGAGAGCCAAAGATTAATTTTTATACCCTTAGGCCATACAAAAAATAGTTTATTTTATAGCATTTTCTGAGTATAGACTTATGTCAAGTTTCACTAATTGCACTTTGGGTAACTATACTGGTGAGGCTGTGGATGGTTATTAAAGTCCTGTGTGATACTTTGAATTTATGGAACCAATTAATTATATGACTCATTTACATTGGTTTTTTAATTTAATTAGTAGATTGCCCACTAATTATTTTTATTAACAGAGAATAGGGTAATGTTAATCCTTACATTTTCTGTGTTGTGGTAAAAAACTTAATAGATATGAAGTCATTGCTCAACTATCTTAGTAGAAGTTAAAATGGAAAAAGAAATTGATATAAACTAAATGTAAAATACAGTTTTAAAGATTTTCTTTTGAAAAACCTTCACATTAAATAAATTACTACATTATAGGCTTTTTTTGTTTGTTTGTTTTGGTATGATACTGGAGATTGAACCCAGGGGCATCCTGCCATTGAGTTACATCCCTAGCCCTTCTTATTTTTTATTTTGAAATGAGGTCTTACTGAGTTACCACATGTTGGCCTTGAACCTGTGATCTTCTTGTCTGAGCCTCCCAAGTACTGGGATTAAAGATATATACCACCATGCCTGGCTTATAGACAATTTTTTTTTTTTATTAAAATAAAGAGTTACTCTTAAACTCAAAAACTTTAACACGACTATAGTTACCATGCTAGTATTAATGACTTCTAGATCTTTCTCATGTTCAGATTTTTTCAAAATTATGATCACAATTTATTTTTAAATTTAATTTTTAAAATTTGTAGTGTATTTCCCATTCTGCTACAATGTGTTTTTACAGTCATGTTCTTTAATTGTATGAGATACTGTTATGTTGGTCATATGGACAATTTATTGTACTTATTGCTATGATGAATATATTTGTGCATTTACCTATTTCATGTCTTTTAAAAATATACTTTTAAACTGGGCGTGGTGGTGCACGCTTGTAATCCCAGTACTTGGGAGGCTGAGAACCAAGGATCGCAGGTTCGCGGCCAGCCTCAGCTACTTAGTGAGGCCCTCCGCAACTTAGTGAGACCCTGTTTCAAAATAAAGAATAAAAACTAGGGCTGGGGGTGTAGCTCAGAGGTAGAATGCCCCTGGGTTTTAATCCCCACTTCTGCCAAACAAAAACAAAACAAAACAAAACAGGAATTGAACCCAAGGACATTCTACTTCCAAGCCTCACCCCCAGCCCTTTTTATTTTATTATTTTTTAAAATTTTGCAACAGGATCTCAGTGAGTTGCTGAGGGTCCTGCTAAGTTGTTGAGGCACGTCTCAAATCTGTGATCCTCAGGTCTCAGGCTCCAAAGTACTAGAATTACAGCCATACGCCCATGCTTGGCTATTGATTGAATTTTTATAGTTAGATTTATTCATAATAAACGGTTGTCTAGATATAAAGCTTTTCTCTACTTAAATATATGTGTTTTTTTTGTTGTTGTTGGTACTTGTGAAGATTCTGAGTCTGTCTCTTGGCACTCAGGTCTACCAGAGTGTTCGTGTGAGCTCTAAAATTGTAGTGAGCAAAAGCTATGAAGTAAGGCCGTTATAATCTGACTATTGACTTGGTGATTTAAAAGTGTGAAACCTTGGATAGTTAATGTAGATGCTAAGTTTCCACATCTGTAAAATGTGGAGAAAATATAAATGTAGTGTTGTTAGTAAAGTGCCAGATATGAAGTAATGGCTCAATAAATGTTAATTATTACTGTTTACTAAATAGTAGTTCCTTAGGTCTGTGGCCTACATGGACATTGGACTCTATGAACACCTTGGATAACTAGCTTAAGACCACATTGAACTAAGACTAGATGCTAGGGACCACCTTTACATTTAGTCATTTATTCATTGAGTGTATATGTATTGAACATGTATCTCTGCATTGTTTGACTTTAGCAAGTGTCTAAGACAATTTTATTTCTATACATGTACATGTAAATTGCCTGGAGGATGACCTATTATGGATATGCCTTCTGATCTGTGGCTAATCAAGCATCTACAGTTTTGCTAAAGACTTTAAAAAGTAAACCCTAATATTGCAAAATAATAGCACATTAAAAATAAGCTGTTGGTATACTTCTAAATAGGATGAGACTGTAGGCTAATTAGATTTTCCTGAATTCTAAAACAAATCATATAGGAAGAGTTGATAGAGAATCCTTTTCAAAGCTTCTCATCTGAAGCAAGGAGCAACTGGCTCCAGTGGAACAAGTTAGAGGAATAGGAACTATAGAGCCAAATCTAGGGAAAGGTGACTAGGGATTCTGATGTCTTTTTTTCTTTAAAGAAGCCCTCGATATAAAAAGCATCTTGTTTTAATTGTTATCAGGCAGCAGCAAAGTCTGATAGAGTAAGTTTAAATTATATCTCATAATCTTTTTGGTAAACAGTTACAGGTTTTAGAATCAGGTTTATAAAATATTGATACATCTATAAGGGAACTCCATGATAGTCATATATTTGAGGGCTTTGATTTTTTTTTATCTTTCTTGGGCAGTACAAGTTTGAAGTGTATTCACAATAACAGAAACCTTTCTCAGATAGAACAATAGTGTTACTATGCTTTAGATTCTGAGTTGAGGAAATTGCAGAACAGAAAAGTTTATTTTTAAAATATTTATTACCATGCCAACAGTTAGTAATAGCTTATAATATGACAACATTCTTTAAAATGCTAGGAGAGTTTGAAATAGTTTAATTTATTGTATATACTTTGTATTTTGGGAATTTTAAAAAAGTGCTGCATGGGGGAAAGGGTTAAAAATAGTAACTTTGATTACTTTTTGTTCCAAAAGTTACTTGACAATTTGACTGATTATAATTGAATATAGTATTTTCAATCGATTTGACTCTAGATGGGAAAGAAAATGTCTTACATAACATCCAGTTAGTCAATGGAGTAATAATTTTCCTGTGTTTTGTTAAGTTAAAACTGAATCCCTGCAGCAGTGATAACATGATATAATGACACCTTAATAAATAATTAGTTGACACATTCAGAGAAGCTTTTCCTGGTCACCCAGTCTAAAATATCTAGTTATAGTATTTTGTCTTAATTCTCTATATAAGCATTATAGTTCCCTTTATGTGTATGTATGCATATGTGTATGTTTCTATTTGTTTATTTACTGTTTTCATATTGGAATGAAAGTTCTATGAAAACATTCTGAGCACCTAAAATAGCACATGACACACAGTAGATAGCCAACAAATATTTGAAGATGTTTTTGTTTTGTTTTGTTTTAGAGGGGAGGAGTGGCAAGGTTCAGATGTGAGTAGGGATATAAATAGATTTAGGTAATTCATTTTCATAAAGCCTGTGCTAGAAAAATATATTTGCGTGATAAAGGAATGCATTTCAATACTTTAAGAATTAAGAACTCATTAGTTTTAAGGCTTGGCAGTTTTCATCATTGTAATCTGGTAAAGGAAAATATAAATTGTGATAACTCAGTGAAATTTGTGAAGTTATAATACATTTTTAATAAAATTATATAATTCAAATTTAGAGATACTATGAAATTTTATTTTTTATTTTGTCTTATCTTGTCATGTCTTAGTTTATTTCAGAAATACAATGAAATACTATGAAAGCACTCAAATTAAAAAAATCAAAGGAAATTTTTTAAGTAAAACTTCATTGCAGTATGTTGAAAAAATAAAAAAGGAATATGAATTAAGTTGTAAGTAGGGTAGGTGTTGCCAATGTGAGTCAACCAGAGGCTAAATTTTGTTACCTAGGATAAATACTCTAGACTAGATATTATGTCAGATGTAACATAGAATCTCTATAAGAGCAGTGTCAAAAGAAAACTAAAACAAATTTAAAGGTCTAAATGGCTTTTATTTTGTAATTAAATGAAATCAATTTTATAATTAAATAGGCTGGCAGGTGACATAGTGTCAACTAGACTTTTTGTTTGTTTGTTTTTTGGAGAGTATTCTAAGCTCTTAGGGGTCCAAGCTGTGCCAACTAGTCAAATTGTGCCTTTGACTCTGAGATCACCTTAACCAACTTAGGCAACGATTTTTCCCTACCCAAGCACACAAGAAAGAAAAATAAGAGGGTAGAATTCAAATCTTTGTTAATTCATGTCTTTGCAGTAATTACCATTTACTACATCTGCCATCAGTTACTTTTAAAACTGTAGCTCATGCTATTGACTCATTAGCCACCACAAACCCCCAAGATCATATTCTCTCATAGCACAAACTAAACCTGGATTCCAAAGCTAAAATACAAAAACAGACCTGAGAAGAACTTAAAACTCTCACAGTTTAGTGAGGAAAATATAGGACCTCAAAAAGGGTTTTTCAGGGACTCTAGGGCTCATCAGAAATTTCTCAGGTCCCTTTGTGATTGCCAGAAACTGTCAAAGTCACAGCACATTAAAAGATGGAATCAGTTTTATTTGTTACTTTAGAAGTGGACAACATCTCATTCTAAGAAGTAGAATGAGTGTTCTAATGATCTGAGCAGAAGGGGATTGGCTTCCCAGGCAGAAAGGGGCTAAAGAAAACAGAAACAGGAAACAAAAAGATTTCTAAGTTACCTTCCCTTATAGGGTTAACATAGAGGGAACTTCCATATTATGCTAACTAGGGTTAACTGGAATCTCCTGGTTTTTGTTTTATATTTTATTTTTTCGCACTACTGGTGATTGAACTCAGGGGCATTCTACCTCTGAGCTACATCCCCAGCCTATCTTTTATTCTTTATTTTGAAACAGGGTCTCACTACATTGTGGAAGGCCTCACTAAGTTGCTGAGGCTGGCTGTGAACCTGAGATCCTCCTGTCTCAGCCTCCTAAGTGCTGGGATTACAAGCGTGAACCACCATGCCTGCCTCTGTTTTGTTTTTATAATGTAGTGTTTCATTTTAATGAAGTGACCCTTAGCACATATGATTCTATTCTAGTTTGGACTGTTCTGCTGGGGCCTACTGCAGGAGGTGGCTAATCCAAAAAAGTCTCCCATAAACTTCAACAGCAGCACCTAAATCTGTCGTATTTGGTGCTATTACCAGTGCCTGACTTTGTTCTTAGTACTTGATATTCTCTCCATAATTTTTTTTAATTGGTGCATTATAATCATACATCTTAATGAGGTATAAGCTGGTAGAGGCATATATGCACACATCTCTCATTTAATTCTTCCCCAGTTCTCACCCCTTCCCCCCCCCCCTCATGTTCAGCTTAGTGATTAACTTTGATAGGTTTGTGAAAGTACATCATGTGCATTAGGGTGTTCCCCCCTCCTCCCATCACCTTCAGTTAAGTCACCTTCTTTGCTCATCTACGATTTCTCCTTCTTTGTCTAGAGTCCCTCTTATATCTCACTTTCTCCCTAGCTTCTGCATATTAGGGAGAGCATACAATTTTATACTTTTTGTGACTGACTAATCTCACTTAGCATAATGTTTTCCAGTTCCATCCATTTCCTTGCAAATTACATGATTTTGTTCTTTACGGCTGAGTAAAATTCCATTGTGTACATATCCCATAGTTTTGTAACCCATTCATCTGTTGCTGGACATCTTGGCTGGTTCCATAGTTTGGCAATTGTGAATTGTGCAGCTATAAACATAGATACACATGCATCGGTCTGATAGTTTGGTTTCCATTCTTTTGGGTAGATACCCAGAAGTGGTATTGCTGGATCATATGGTAGGTTCATTCTCATTTGTCTGAGGGTCCTCCATACTGTTTTCCAAAGTGGTTGCACTAATCTGCAATCCCACCAACAGTGTACTAGAGTTCCCACTTCTCCACACCCTTGCCAGCATTTGTTGTTGTTTGTGATTTTAATGATTGCCATTCTAATTGGGTTTAGGTGAAATCTCAGGGTAGTTTTGATTTGCATCTCTCTGATTACTAATGATGTTGAACATTTTTCCATACATTTATTGGCCATTTGTATTTCTTCTTTTGTGAAGTATCTATTTAGTTTACTTGTGCATTTTTTGATTGGGTTGTTTTCTTAGTGGTAAGTTTCTTGAGTTCTCTGTATTCTAGATATTAGTCCTCTATCAGAGTAGTTGGCAAAAATTTTCTCCCATTCTGTCAGTTCTCTGTTGAGGTTCTTTATAGTTTCTTTGCTGCACAGAAACTCTTCAGCTTAATGCATTCCCATATATTGATCTTCCTTTGAATTTCTTGTGCCTTTGGGGTCTTATTGAGAAAGTTTTTACCTGTGCCTGTGTGTTGAAGTGTTGGACCTATGCCCTCTTCAAGTAGCTGCAAAGTCTCTGGTCTGGTTTCCAGGTCTTTGATCCATCTTGAATTGACTCTTGTGCAGGGTGAGAAAGTAGTGTTTATTTCTATTTTTCTGCATATGGTTAACTGGTTTTGCCAACACCATTTGTTGAAGAGGCTATCTTCTATTTTTTTTCCAGTGTATGTTTTTGGCCCTTTGTCAAAAATCAATTGGCTGTGTGTGGTTTGTTTCTAAGTCTTCTTTTCTGCTCCATTGGTTTATATGTCTGTTTTTGTGCCAATACCATGCTGTTTTTATTACTATGGTTTTGTAGTATAGTTTGGAGTCAGATATTGTGATGCCTCCTGTATGGTTCTTGTTTCTGAGTACTCCTTTGGCTATTCTGTTTTGTTTTTTTTTGTTGTTGTTCCAAATGAATTTAAGGACTGATTTTTGTATGTCTGTGAGGAATGACCTTGGTAATTTAATGGGTATTGCATTGAATCTGTAGATTGCTTTTGGGAGGATGGCCATTTTGATGATATTTATTCTAAGAGCATGGGAGATCTTTCCATCTTCTAAGATCTTCTTCAATGTCTTTTTTCAATGCTTTATAATTTTCCTTGCAGAGGTCTTTTACTTCCTTGGTTAGGTTTATTCCTAAGTATTTTATTTTGGGGGGATATCATGCATGGAAGTGTTTTCTGGATTTCATTTTCTGCGATTTATGGTTGGCATACAGGAAAACTTCTGATTTTTTAAGACTGATTTTGTATCCAGACACTTTGCTGAATTTGTTGATCAGTTCTATAAACCTTCTGGTTGAGTTTGTTGGGTCATCTCAGTATAGTATCTTGTCATCTGCTAATAGGGACATTTTTGGTTCTTCCTTTCCTATTTGTACTCTTTTGATTTCTTTCTCTTGCCTTATTGCTCTGGCTAGAGTCTCAAGTACTATATTGAAAAGAAGTGGTCATAATGGGACATCCTTTTCTTGTTCCTGTTTTTAGTGGGAACTCTCGCAGTTTTCCTCCACTTAATGTGATGTTGGCTGTGGGCCTATTGTATATTGCCTTTGTGATGTTGAGGTATGTTCCTTCTATTCCAGTTCTCTGCACTGTTTTTTACCATGAACAGGAGCCCAGGACTAGATAGTTTCCCAAGTGATTTTATGAAACCTTTATAGAAGAGCTAATCCCAATATTCCTCAATCTATTCCATGAAATAGAAAGACATAAGGCTCTCCCAAATACATTCTGTGAAGACAACATCACATTAATACCAAAGCTAAATAAAGACAGCTCAAGAAAAGAAAATTATAAGCCTATATCATTGATGAACTTAGTAGACACAAAACTGCTAAACAAAATACTAGCAATGCACATTCAAAACCACATCAAGAAAATTATACACCATGACCAAGTTGGGTTCATCCTAGGGATGCAAGGCTGGTTTACCATATGAAAAGCAACCCATGTAACTCACCACATAAATAGAACCAAAGACAAAAATCACATGATCATTTCAATAGATGCTTTTGAAAAAGTATTTGATAAAATCCAACATCCATAAATTTATTTTACTTTATTAAAAATGGAATCAAATTGTATAGGTAGAGCTGACTTCACACATTTTGAGGGTATCTATATTCCTAGATTGCTGTAAGTTTTTAGTCTTAGCTGCTATTATATAATTTTGTATGTCTCTCAATTTTGTAGGGTGGAAGCATCAGAATTTTTGCCTATTGGCCTTTGCTAATAGTATGCTTTAATTTATCTTCTTTGTTCTTATTTTGTCTATAGGTGGACTGTTATTTTTATGAATTGGATAAGTATCACTAGTTTTTTTAGTTCTAGTACTTAAAAATTGAATCTAACACCACATAGAAAATTTTATATACATTTTTAAATTGAAGTTGCCATATATTAAATGCTAAAGGGTTTACTTTTCCTTTTGAATAAATCTGTTTCTTCATTATGTAAAGTTATAGTGATCTTAGTCAAGGGATGAGAAACGAATTATCAAATTTTTCATTGGACTCAGTGATTACAAATCTTTCTTGTAGGTAGCAGTGAAAACTCACTGAGTCATTACTTGACATAAAGAAACTCGACATTGCCATTTTTTTTGTATTTTAATGAAATGAAAGAAGTGTATAAAACTGCCCTCTTACTAATATAAATAAGAATGGGATGTATTCTAGACTTCATCAAGTTTTTATTTTTTTTCTTCCACAAGATACACCTCATAGTATCTTAAAAATTAACGAGTATACTAGTGGTTATACTGTTTTTCATGACATTGTAGTTTTCATCTCTAAAAGTTTAATTCAGATCTTTTTTTGTGTTTTCTGTATCTCTAACATATTTATTTATTTATTTATTTATTTATTTTACGGTATTGGGGATTGAACTCAGGGGCATTCTACCTTCGAGCCACACCCCCAACCCTATTTTTTATTCTTTATTTTGAAACCGGGTCTCACTAAGTTGCGGAGTGCCTCACTAAGCAGCTGGGGCTGGCCATGAACCTGGATCCTTTGGTCTCAGCCTCCCAAATGCTGGGATTACGAGCGTGTGCCACCGCGCCACCACTCCCGGCTCTGGTTCTCTAACAGCTTGATTATGCTTTTGTTGTTGTTAGGGATTGAACCCAAGGTTTTGTGTAGTCTAGGCAAATCATTCCTCACTCTAAAATGACTTTTAATGTCATCTGCTAATTCTAATACCTGTCTTAGTTCAAGGTTGGTTTCAAGAAATTGTTTTCTTCATTATGATTCATGGTTTCCTGCCTCTTTGCATGCTTGGTAGTCGTTAGGTTTTTTTTGTTGTTGTTTTTTTTTAGGCAGAGTATCACTGTTTTTCCAGGCTGACCTTGAAACTTCTGGGCTCAAACAATTCTTTTGCCTCACAGCCTCCTGAGTAACTGGGATTATAGTCACCTGCCACTGCCCCCAGCTCTGCCTGGTAATGCCTAATTGTATAACAGATGTGAATTTTACCTTTATTTAGGTGTTAGATATATTTTTTATTATTAGAAATATTCATGAGATTTGTCTGGGATATAGTTATTTGGAGACAGTCTGAGGCTTTCATGATTTTTTTCCTAAGGTAGCCTAGAACAGTGCTCAATCTAAGGCTAATTATGAGCACTATTCAGGCAAAACTGATTTTGTAAGTACTCCACTCAATCTTCTATGAATTAAGGACTTTTAAAGTTTTGCTGGTAAAAATAAACTATTCTTTCTAATTATTTCAGGTTGTTCTTTTTTTCTGGCCTGCAGTAGGTGAGCACCCATTAGTACTGTGCTGAATATTGGGGAGGTCCTTCTACAGATCTCTGGGATTTTTTTGTTGTAGCTTCTCAGGTAATTTCTCCTGAGCCTAGTTGCTTGAATCTTCATGAATTTTTAGCTCTTCTCTTTTACCAATTCACCTATCTCTACCTTGCTTTCTCCTCCTTGTGCTATAGCTGAAAAGTCTCTAAAGGTGGTAAGCTGAGGCAGTCATAGGATTTACATAGTTCTATATCTCTCCATTCTTGTTGCTTGATTTCCATTTTCTTGAGAACTGATGTTTCCTATAAATTGTTTGGCTTTTTTTGTTTTGTTTTAAGTGAGAGGACAGATCTAGTTTCTATTGCTACAGTTTGATCTCCATATTTTTAATATTTAACCCCTCCCCTTTTTTTTTGGTGGTGGTGAAAATAATTCTGCCTTGCGAATTACCATTTTTAAAAAAAAAAAGTCTTAGCCCCAGGTTATACAGTCTGTACTTGTGTATAAGTTTGGATTTTTTTTCTAATAAAATGAACAACTCCAAAGTAATTATTCTGCATGTATAATACCAAGGTTTAAAAAATTTATTTTTCAATGTCATTTCTAATTTCTAATTTGTTAAAACATAAACTATGATACATAATAGTGAAGTCTAATTATTCAACTATGATATGAAGATTAAATTAAAAAAAAACTGTTCAAAGAACACATCTTGATTAAATCTGTCAATTTTTTACTGTAATGTTCAGCATTACTGATGAGAGGTATCTATAAAATATTTAAGCCTATTGGCAAATGTAAAAGAAGAGGTGGAAATGAGATGAATTATATGAAAAATATTTTAAAGCACGAAGGCTTACTGAAAAATTGAAAAACGAGATGCAACAAAACCGAGGGGACTTAGAAGAATGCAGTTGTTTCTTATAGATAGTAGTTGGAGGGCAATATAGTTTATGGCTTTGGTTGAGTGGAAGAAGTTGACCAGGATAAATGAGTTTAAATCTTGTGCTTAACATTTGATAACTGGGTAAAGTTCTTAAACCAAATTTCTGACTTCTCATTTGTAGAATGAGCATAAAAATATTTGTCCCAAAGGTTTGTAGTGAGGCCTAAATTGAATAAGTTACTGATACAAGTGTGTATTAGTACAGTTAGGTACATAATAAATGTTTGTCTTTGTGTTTAGTATTTTTTAAATGATCAGTGGAAGCTTCATTTTTGTGTTACATGTTTCTTTAGGGCTTATATGAGCACAGAATCACTGCTCATAGTTACTTTGGACCCCATCAAGAAAACTAAAACGAAGTAAATACCTGGTGTGTTGACTTCCTGGAACTTTTCACAGTTTGGAAGAAAATCAGAGGTGTTAGCTTACTATATTAGAAAATGTTGGGCAAGAGAAGCATCTGAGGGTGAAGGATGGTGGTATTTTTTATAGGGCTATCTTGTCATTATTTTAACTCCTCTAGTTCTTGATTTTAGATGGCAATGTCTCTGTGAAACTTTGAAGCACAAGGAATTAAATATTTTGTGGTGCTGGAAGTTCTTAGTCTTTGCTCCTTGTCTTCTTTGCAGTGTTTTGGATCTTGCTATGTAGGTGCTTTGTAGTAGAGGACACAGTAATGTGTGATAAGGAAAAGCTTCAGAGTAGACATATGACTGGAAGGGAGATTTTAATAGGGCTTTGCAGCAGCTATTTTAGTTGATAACATATCTTCAACTTAAATTGCAATTGACTTTTTCCATTTTGCCTCATTCTTCTGTGATGATTCCAGCAGAAGTTAGATGACATAAGTTTTGGTAGTTGGTTTGCAAGCTTTGGTATGTGTGCCCAACTTTTCAAAACCTACCTGGTTTTTCAGCTTATGACTGAAGTATCACCTTCTCGTATATCTTTTAAATGCACTACTGATTTCCTTCAGCTAATGCTTAAACTTTGTTCTTGAGTTTGGTGAATTGTTTCCTGTACTCCATGAGATTTCTTTGCCTTATGAGGTGCTTCTTGATGACAGGTGAGCCAATGTTCTATAAATATACTGTATGCCTCAAAATTAAGTTATCCTTATCCCTTTCAAACATATAAATCCTCTTATTACCTGCTGTTTTCTCTCTTGCTTTGTGGCTTCCTGTTCCTCTTGCTTTGCTTTTAATTCAAAAGCTAATTTAAAGGCTGTATTGCAGAGGAATGTATGACTCTTTGACTACCATATTTAAGATTATTGAGGCATTTCTTTCCAACTTTTCAGAATATAGGAAAAGAGGTGTGTTTTTTATTCTTTGCTGACCAAGTTCACTATAAACCTTGCACTTCTTAAACAAACTTGAACAGGAAAAAGATAATGAAGAATAATATATCTGCGTTTCTACATAGATTTATTGACCATAACTGGAAAAAATATTGATTTACTGAAAGGCTCTCAGGGTAAATGTGTCAGCTGTAATCAGTATTTTAGTATTCTTATATTGTCTTTATATAAGTGATGAGAAAGTTATTTATGATTTTTTTTGAGGTTCAACAAAATATCACAAGAATTTCAGTAATGTTGCTTTCTCTTTTTGATAGCCAGAGGAAGTTAGAGAATAGAGTTATCTAAGACTAAACAGTAGGTCATCTGTGAGAAACTTTTTCTTTTTTTTTTTCAACATATTATTTTGCTCCTCAAATCTCATTCTCCTTCATTTGTAGCTTTTAGTAATATGAAGCAAATATACACTTTAACTTTTTGGGAAGTATCTTTTTTAGTTCCATATCATAAATATTGAAGAATTTGAAAGACTTCCTTTACTCTTTTTTATTTTTTACCAAGAAAGACTCTATTTCCTCTTGATGCTTTTATAGTAATTCTTGTTACTACAGATAGAAATGAAAACTTGCATTGAAAAATCTTGCCATTGAGGGCATTTAAAAATTAACCAATTAGTTATTTTAAAAGTTACATAGATTTATGATATTTCCCCTTTTGAATAAATAATTAACAAGGAATTAACTAAGATGTTGATTATCTCCCAAAATATAATATAAAAATGTTTAATGCTGCAACTTTCTGAATAAATACACATTAGAGAATATATTCGGAATGATTTAGAAAATGATTAAATCATTGTTTATAGTATACGTAATTGTCATTTGGGTCATAGACTTGTTTCATAGTTATATAAAATAGATGGCATGGAAAGGGAGAATAAACATAAAATGTAGGTTTATGAATAAATAGCAAAGGAAAGTTCAGTGTATTTTCTCTTGGAAAAGCATTAAAATTCCAAAGCTCAAAGGAAGCTGAAAAAGATTTTTGCATTTATATAACAATTCTTACCTGTTAGTTGCAGGGCAAAAATAAAAGAATATTAAATTAATTATATAGTAAAAAATAGCTTTTAACTATGAAGAAGTCCTCCTTTCAAATTTTTTAGTTCATTAAATCTACTTTTAGTTATTATTTTTTAAAAAAATGTAATTAGGCAGTTCTAAGAAAAGCTTCAGAACAGCTGTAATTACAGCTGCAAATTTAGTCAAAAAAGGGGTTTTAAAAGGCTCTTTACTCTCCTTTCACTTCTCTTCCCTCACCCCAAATAACCTAAATTTAGTTGTAAAAGTTTGGTAAACTCCGGATTCCTGAAACTGGGGTGCCATATGTTTAACTGCATGCAGATATAATGATTACGTGTGACATTATTAAGGTTCTCAGAACTATTTAGTTCTCTTACTGCTCTATTCATAAATTATGTTTGTCAGCTTGTTGTCTGCATTGGACTTTATAGATATACATGTGTTCCATACAGTTTAGTGATTTTTATCAAAACTCAGGCATCTCACAAACTACTTTAGATGGGTAATAGCTTTCAATCTAAGTTTGAGCTAATGTGACATTACTTCACATTCCGGTTGACTGAAAATATCTGCAAAAGCCTATATCTGTGTTTTACAAAATATTTTTTTCAAGCCAGGCATGGTGGTGATGCCCATAATCCTAGTACTTGGGTGGCTGAGACAGGAGGATCACAGGTTTGTGGTCAGCTTCAGCAACCTCAGGAGGCCCTCCACAATTTACTGAGACCCTGTTTGAAAATAAAAAGAAAATAGTTTCTTTAATAGGACATTAGCTTTAATATGTAAAAACAAATTATTTATTTATTTATTTTTTCTATGTGTGTGACTGGGGATTGAACCCAGAGGCATTTTACCTCTGAATTATACCCTCAGTCCTATTTTTTATTCTTTATTGTGAAACAGGGTCTTACTAAGTTGCAGAGAGCCTCACTAAGTAGCTGAGGCTGGCTGCGAACCCAGATCCTCTGATTTCAGCCTCTCAAGTATTGAGATTACAAATGTGTGCCACAATGCCTGGCCAAAGTTTAATCTAATAAATAAAAAACTAGATACATATCCATGTTAGTCCTCCTTCTCTCCATTACAACTTTATGATTTAGGAAAAGGATGGCATTCAAAAGTCTGATTTTTCAGTTCATCAGTCAGGAATTGGATATAAGGACTTGTGACTATGAACAAATTTTGGCACCAGTTTCCCTTTCCCAATTAATTCCATATCTTTTGCATGTGCTTGTTATACTGAATATTGATCATGGGATGTAATAATATAACTTGAATTCTAATAACAGTTGTACAGTGTTACCTACTCATAATGTGGCTCAAAATTGTAGTGACTTGTTGCTACAATCAAAGTCTTCTGCTAAAGCCAACAATTTAATACTTTCTGTTAGAAGACCAAGTGAAACACACTTACATTTGTGAAGCACCATGTTCAAAGTAATAAGGGTACAGAGCTATGTAGGACATGGTTCTTACTTTTTTTTTGGTTCTGGGGATTGAACCCAGGGGCATTCTACCTCCAAGCTACACCCCAGCCCTATTTTTTATTCTTTATTTTTGAAATGGTCTCACTAAGTTGCGGAGGGCCTCACTAAGTAGCTGAAGCTGGCCACGAACCCAGATCCTCTGGTCTCAGCCTCCCAAATATTGCGATTACAAGCGTGCGCCACAATGCCCAGCTTGGTTCTTACTTTTAAGTATAATTGGTTAGACAAAGTATAAATATATATGTTAAAAATAATAAACCACCCATTAGAGGGTAAATAAATTTGAATTTAAATCCCCAGACTCAGGAACTCTTTACATCTTAAAGAGATTCCAAAGATCTAGACCAAACTGCATAATTGCACAGTTTTAAAAACATATATGGACTTAGAGGTATGAAGGTATAATACTGCTTATTACTTTTATAGAAAAACTGCTGGACTTTTTTTCACATGAATATAGTGGGAATATCAATAGAACATGAACTTATACAATAGATTATTTTTAGAGAGGGTAAAATTGAGCAAAAGCCATTTCAGGGTAGTAAAATTGATTTATTAAGAAAGAATAAGGAAATAATATTTGCAAAATTGTACAGTTTTAAAAACATATATGGACTTAGAGGTATGAAAGAAGATAGCAGGTAAAATTTGAGATGTACTCTTAATTTTGATGATAAAGGTGCAACTAGGAAACTTGACTGAAAGAAACTTGTAGGAAGGAAAATGAAACTTGGAGACTTTAAAAAGAGGAGAAAAATGAAATGTGAAACCCGGGAGTAGTGGCACACACCTGCAGTTCCAGTACTGGGGAAGTTGAAATGTGAGGATTGTAGGTTCAAAGCCAGCTTCAGCAACTTAGTAAAGCCCTCAACTTAGACCATTTTTCAAAATAAAAAAAGAAAATAGTGCTGAGTGGTATAGCTTGGAGGTAGAATACCCCTGGGTTCAATCCCCAGTAACACACACACACACACACACACACACACACACACACACACACACACGGAAATATGAAGAGAAAGCTACTTTTATTTTCAGACTGGCTATAGTCTTAGATTATTACCAAAAATGTGTTTTTACCATCTTTATGTCTTTTCCTACTGGTTCTCTGAAAAAAGACCTTATATGATATTGAATAGCTTTGAATTATGTACTTGGACTTGTGAGCTTCATTCTTTTAGCAAAAAATGAGACTAATGTTTTTGATGTTCCTAATTACCTAATTATTGGGACAAATATGAAATTATCTGAAAGTAATTTAAAAAGTGACTTGTGTCATAGAAGTAATAATGTTTCTTTCATATTACAACAATAGATTCAGTCTAACATAACAAATATATGAGTATCTAATATGCCAGCTACAGTGTTGTAGATTTTAGAGTTCAGGAAGATAGATTCTTTATCTTTAAGGAAAAAGTAAATAAAACATAATGCAAATGTCAACAGAATATGATAGTATTTGAAAAGGGTAATGAGAATTTTAGCTTACTGATATTTTGGCTTTAGTAAAGAGCTACCCACTTGAATCTGCTATAAGTCCAGGAGACTTGGTTTGTTACAAGGGACAGAGTAAGCATTTGTACCTTTTGATATATATTTTCTGCTGTTGGAGCTCTCGGACAAGAGTGGACAGATTTTTAACTGGGTTTCTCATATTTTGGGAAAAGTCTAAACTTAGCCTTGTCAGTAGCTATAGATGGGAGCTTGTTGATTTTTTATTTTTATTTTAGGTATACAGGCAGGAGGTGATAGCCAAGTTAGAGTGCTTCACAGAACGTTCAGTTTTTAGACTTGATGAGTGTTGCTAGTGGGGGACAGGTTCTGGATATAAAAATCTGGGTTGGATATCTTGACAGGGTATAGAAGATTAAAGGGGGACTTTAGAAACACCTGTTGTAAACCCATGTGAAGACACTTTACTACTTCTCATAAGTGAAGAATTATGTGATGCCAGCCTCTTTCTTATGGGCTCTGGTATTTGGAGTCCTTTGCTTTTGTCAGCCCCAAGTGACCTCCCTCTCTGTTGTTCTTTATTTACGTTTTATTGGATATTCTGTAGACTTGACTGAGGAAGGAACCTACTCATGGGGCAACCAGGAATAGAGGAGAACCATAGGTTCAGGAAGCATTACAAAAAAGGAAACTATGATGATAATTATGGCAGTCCCAGGTACTGGTCTAAATGCTTTTCTTATCTCACAACAATTTATGGAATTTCTATTTTAATATTAAATTTAAGTTAAATGTTAATTTAGTATTTAGTAATACTAGTACTTTTGTACTAGTACCCTTTGTTCAGACAAAGAAACTGTGCTGTAATAATTTGCACAGTAGAAGGCAGGGTTTATGCTTGGTTATTTGATAACTTGAAGGATTCTTTGGGGAAAATTATCTCCTTTTTCTCTAAATGTGAAGGTTCTTAGAGGAAAAAGATTACTATTTCAGTGTAACTTGGGTGGGATTTGGGGGTGGGTAAAAGAGGTGAAATATTATAGAATTTATTCCAAATTTTAAGGTTGGGGGAAGATACCAGAAAGAAAGGAACCTAGAAGCAGATAAATGAATGTAATCTTTGCATATCAGAGGAAAAGGAAATCTTATTTGACTGATATACTGAGTAGATAGCTTAGTAAAAGTTTATAGCCATTAGTTTATAGATAGATTAGCAGTTCCAATAGAAATATAATGCAAACCACAAATGTAATTTTAAATTTTCTGGTAGCCACATTAAAAATTTAGTTTTAGTTATTTAACCTAATATATTCAAACTATCATTTCAGCAACTCATCAGTGTAAAAATATTAATTAGACATTTTACATTTACTCATTCGTATTGCCTTTGAGATCCATGTGTATTCATAGTGTGTCTCAGTTCACACAGCCACATTTCGTGTGTCTAGTGGCCACATCTGGCTACTGAATACCTTGCTGGACAGTGCACTTGCATATCATTTGTAAGATTGAAGTTATGTTTGTTAAAAAAACCCTGATTGAATTTCAAGTAGATGGCAAACATAGCTACACAGTGGAGGGGCATCTGGGCTTGAAAGGCATCTTTATCTGGGTGTATTCAGAGAATCTGCTCAGGAAAGGAAGATATTTATATTTTTATACATAGTAGGAAAGAAGGGTGAAGGAAAATTTACCAAAGATTTGGACCTCCTACTATTCAAGGGTTTTATATAGTTAGAGAGTGTTATATAGTTTATATATAGTATATACTATTCTGAGGGTGTTATATAATTAAAAGGACTTCCAAGGGACTCCAAATAATTTTTGCTATGAAAGAAGTTCTGGGTTTTGGTTTTATATAAAGAGCCCACTGCCTTTAGGTACCTCTGGAGAAGCAACACACAGTTCTTACTCTTGACACTTGGTATTTGTTGGTTCAGGGACTCTGTGCTTCTGTCTGGAACCTTTTATTTTTGTTTATTTATTTATTTATTTATTTGCAGTACTGAGGCATTCTACCTCTGAGCTACACCCCCAGCCCTAATTCTTTATTTGGAAACAGGGTCTCACTAAGTTATGGGGGGCCTCACTAAGTAGCTGAGGCTGGCCAGGAACCTGCATCCTCCTGTCTCAGCCTCCCAAATACTGGGATTACAAGCGTGTACTACCACGCCTGGCTGTCCATAACCTTTTAAAACCTTACTTTTTTGTTGTTTTCTTCATTTTACAGGATTTATGTTTATAATTTTGTTCCTCTGGCAGGCATTTCTAAAATCTACTTTTCCCTTTAAAAAAACACTAAAACTTACCACATTAAAAAACATTATAAATCTTTCCTAACTGTAAAACTGAAGTATGATTTCTTTGTAACAGTTTAGATAGTGGTGATACTTGTATTAATGAACAGATCTCCAGCAGAGGGAAGTGTTCTCACTTGTTTCTTCCTTTAGCCCTGGGATTTCTTGGGCAGTAGCATGCCAGGAATATATACTCCTCTCTTTTTTGGATGAATTAGTGCTACAGATTTTATTTCCTTTAAGGAGAATAAGCAAATGGGTGGTATGTGTTCCTCTTGGCTGAGGTATATTTGTATTTATGTATCATTTTATTTGCAAAGACCCTAATTTAAAGGCATTTAATTTTTAAAAATCTTAGCTATTTCTAAATTCATAGAATTTATAAAACCAAATCGCAACTATAGGACATGAATTACTTGTTGAAAGATACTAGATTAAAATATGAGTTCTCTGTACAATTAAGCAGAATAGAATATACTTTTATTATCAGTAATTTCCATTTTGTGAATTTGTAGTGGTATCCTGATGGTATTAGTATATCAGTAGAATCTTTTTGCTATGACTAAGTGTGTTTTATTTGTTGTGAATGTAGTCTTAGCTTAAATATGGTAATGGAGGTTTGTGGAAAACAGTGTTTACCATTTTGGGGCTAGGTAGTGGGAATAGGTAAGCTAGAAATATACATGAAGGGAAACAGATGTTTTTAGAAAAGTTATATAGTACTTTAAAAAGTAAATAATTATAGCTAAGTCATTAGAAACATAATCAGATTTTACAGAATACGAGTAGAAAATATCATGTTAAATAGATATCTTTAAACTCCACGTTTATGTTCACATTCTGTGTTGATGAAGTTTGGAGTTGGCCACCCTGTGACTTCTTAGATGTGGAGAACCAGGAGACTGAATTTTTGAGATGAACAGTTTACCCTGAGAATCTCAAACTAGATCTCTTTTGATATGTTCTATCATAATCCTTCTGGAATTATTACATAGATTACCTAATTTCTAATTATAAAGTGCTGTGAAGCATTAAGCACTCTTTTTTTTTTTTTTTTGGTGGTACTGGGGATTGAACTCAGGGGCGTTCTACCTCCAAGCTATACCCCCAGGCCTATTTTTTATTCTTTATTTTGAAACCGGGTCTCACTAAGTTGCGGAGTACCTCACTAGGTAGCGGAGGCTGGCTGTGAACCCGGATCCTCCGGTCTCAGCCTCCCGAATGCTGGGATTACAAGCGTGCGCCACCACACCTGGCTCATTAAGCACTCTTAGCAACCTGTTATAGTTCTATCCCTATCTTCCTTTCTTTTCTTTTCTTTTTTTTTTTTTTTTTTT
>PVLC010009252.1:0-54811 GCA_004027655.1 Graphiurus murinus | reverse complement strand
CTCTCGGCCTCCGCCGCGTCTCCTCCCATCCCCCCACCCTTGCCGTCTGCAGGTCTGCGGGGCCGAGGGTCGCGGCGGCGCACCTGGCGGCGAGCATCGCGAGGAGCCGGAGGCGACGAGGATAGGCCCAGGTCGGTGCGAGGGCCGGGGTTGGGGGGGCGGGTGCAGAACCCAGTTTGAGACCCCTCAAACCCACCCCCACCCCCATCCCTCGTCCTCCATTTTGCTGCCTGCTGTGATCTTGGGGAGGATGGGTAGGGAAAATGGTGGTTTGGCAGCGATGGGGGTGGGGGGGCAGGGAGAACCGACAGTGAGAGGGGAGGGACTCAGGTTGGGGGCCCCCTAGAGGGCGCACAAAGCTTCTCAGGTGGAAAAAAAATGAAATTTAAACAAAACAAAACAAAACGGGTTGTGATCACTGGAACACTGGATAGTGAAAAATGAGTAGTTAGTCCTCTGTCCTTGGTGCTGAACTGGCCACCAAATATTCAGTATATTTTCTTGCCTTTTGTCTTTTAGGAATAATGGAACCCAAAGAGGAACAAGCAGTTAAAAATATCGACATGGAAAACGGCCAGAAGGAGAATGAAGAAAAAAAAGACAAAGAGCAAGATGTTAATAAAGGGGAACTTGTGGCCCTCCCTTTGGAAGCTGGAGAATACTGTGTGCCTAGAGGAAATCGTAGGCGATTCCGTGTTAGGCAGCCCATCCTGCGCTATAGATGGGACCTGATGCACAGGCTTGGAGAGCCTCAGGCTAGGATGAGAGAGGAGAATATGGAAAGGTTTGGGGAGGAGGTGAGACAGCTCATGGAAAAGCTGAGGGAAAGGCAGCTGAGTCATAGCCTTCGGGCAGTGAGCACTGACCCCCCTCATCATGACCATCATGATGAGTTTTGCCTTATGCCCTGAATACTGATGTTTTCCCTGAAGTTAACAGAGAAATCCCTGCTTCCTAAACTTACCTATTCGTGATGAACGTTGTTGTAAGCCTTTTGATGTTACATGTTGCTTGTGGGTCTCCTGTTACCAGCCTCTAATTGAATGTTGTGTGTTTGACCCAGTCTATAAGATTTTTGTTAGCAAAATTTACCTACTGCATGGGAAAAATGCTCATTATATATTGTGAAGTTAATAAAGCAGTTCAAAAAGCAATTTTAGTATTTATTTTTATTTAAAAGATTATATTTATCTAAATACACGAAGAAAAAGTGCTGGAATTAAGTAGACAAAAGCATTGATATAGGAACTCACTGATGTGAGATGGGTTGACATGTCTTTTCATATTTTACATACATTGAGAAGAAATTCAAACAATTTTGAGGGGTTCTGGGAATTGAACCTGGGAGCATTTCTACCTCTGAGCTACACCTTGAGCCCTTTTTATATTTACTTTGAAACAGAAAGTGAGTGATTATATGTTTTCTCTCATATGTGGAAGCTAGAGAGAAACTAGGAAACAAAAGAGATTTCAGATAAATGAAGAGAGATACTAGAGTAGTGGAAGGGAATTTGGTGGGGGGGAGGAGAGTCTTGATGAAGGAAACAGTTTATATAATCCCATGTACATTTGTGAGGCTATCAACACTAATTTCAATAGTATCAACAGGGAGGAGAGAAGGAGGGAGCAGGGTGGGATCTGGAGAGAAGTGCACCCGGTGTTATGTGTGTATGTTTCTATCACACTAAACCACAATAGGATGTATGGTTACAATGCACCAATAAAAGTACATTTCAAAAAGATAGTAAAAATGCCTAGATTCTTAGATAACTTCTCTGATTCTCTCCTGAGATGGTACCCTGGGTATAGGGATGCGGTATTCATCAAATCAATTTGGGGGTGGAGAAGAAACAGGGTCTCACTAAGTAGCTGAGACTGGCCTTGAACCTGCAATTCTCCTTTCTTGGCCTCCGAAGTACTGGGATTACAGGTGTGCACCACCACGCCTGGCTATTGCAAATAATTTTTAATGACATTATGAATATAGTAGGGTCATTTAATAAATACTCAATGAGCTTATGAATATAGAATGGTCATATAATAAATATTCATTGACTAAATTTGGATTTTTTACCTAGATGAATAAACCCAGGAATTTCATTTATAAATTGGGGATGACACTGGCTTCAAATGGAACAAGGTAATGAGAGTGTGACCTATGATTACCTGCTTCTTATCCATCCTCACTTTTCATGCAAGATATCTATCCTCAGATTTCCCCTTGAGATATTCAGCAGAATTCCTAAAGATAGATCTTACTAGTCCAGCATATCTTATTCCCCTCAGGACTGCCATGTCTATTGATCATTCTGTGATTCTTGCCTGATAAGAGATAGACACTTAGAAAAGCAAAATTAATAATGACTGAGTCAGGAGCTCTGTGTTGTCTCAGTTTACTTCCTAACTAAATAACCTTGGATTGTAACTTTACTTTTCTAAAAAAAAAAAAAAGAACTATTTGCAATTCCTCAAAGAATACTAGTTTCATCTAGTAGCATCCTTGTGTTTAAAAAATATGCTAATCTATCTGTGCAAGAATCACCTGGGTACATTATTGAATTATGGATTTATATGTGAATCTATGGTCCCACTCTAGATCTATTGAATGGGGTTACAGAACATTCATTTTAGCAAGCTTCCCTAGTGATTCTGATACATATTAATGTCTAAAGTGCTGCTGCTATGTATATATTTATTGTGATCTCCATTCTTAAATAGGATCTATAATAAAAAACAGCATAAAGATGAATGTTCAAATTCAGTTGAGAGGCACTAACATGTAAAGGATAAAACTTTAAATAGACCATTTGGTTTAAAACATAAATGTTTAAAGTATGCATATTAAAAAGTTGACAGTGAGGGTGTGGTGGCGCATGCTTGTAACCCCAGCATTCGGGAGGCTGAGACCGGAGGATCCGGGTTTGTGGCCAGCCTCAGCTACCTAGTGAGGCACTCCGCAACTTAGTGAGACCCTGTTTCAAAATGAAGAATAAAAAATAGGGCTGGGGGTGTAGCTCAGAGGTAGAATGCCCCTGAGCTCAATCCCTAGTACCGAAAAAAAAAAAAAAAAGTTGACAGTGGTTATTTTTTGTGAGATACTGTGTGATTTTCTTTGTAATCAATTCCATTTTAAGAAAAATGGAATTTACTTGTGCAAATAAAAAAGAAAAGAAAAAAGAAACACAAACAAATAACAGATCCAATTCCAAAGAACTTTTCAGTGAGCTTACAAATACAATGAAGTTCCTTAAAATTCGCATCGAATGTAGAATACAGATATGTAGATTTCATGTTACCCTTGGATGTAGTATTTAGGCCCTGATATAATACCCCTTTCTATAGGGTACAGGCAAAAATCACTGTCTCACTCTCTACTCAATAGAATTCAGCAAACATGATGGGCTATCAGTTCTGAGATGATGTGACAGAAGATTGTGACTTCTGTATTGCTAGCAAATTCTAATATATTCTCTCTCTCTCTCTCTCTTTCCCTGCCCCCACCCTTCTCCTCACTGCCTTTTGCTTTCTTTGATGAAACAAGCTGCATGTTGGAAAGAAGCATACAACAAAGAATTGAGATTGTCCTCCAGTCATCAGCCAGTGAGGAACTGAGGCCTTCAGTTCAATGGCCTTTGAAGTACTGAGTCCTACTAAAGCAACAAAAGTAAGTTCAGAAGCAGATCTTTCCCCCAGTGTAGTTTTCAAATAAAACCTGGACACTGGCAACATCTGGATTGGAGCCTTGTTAAGACCTGAGGCAGAGCACCCAGAATAGCCACACCCAGACTTCTAACTCACAGAATCTTGGGATTATAAAGTATTATTTTAACTTGCAATGTTTTTGAGTAATTTGCTACACAGCAGTAGTTGTAATTAATACAGTGTGTATTTCTAATGGATAACTATGTTTTAAAAACACAACCACAGCACCATTTTTATACATTAAAATAGTTTCTTAATGCCAGTGTTCAAATTCTCAATGGTCTCATAATTTTTAGCCCCAAACTGTATAAACTAACACAAAATAAATTAGGTGTCTGAACAACACTATTGGCCTTTTCGGGTTATAAAAATGACAGGAGTGGCACACGCTTGTAATCCCAGCATTCGGGAGGCTGAGACCGGAGGATCCGGGTTCGCGGTCAGCCTCAGCTACCTAGTGAGGCACTCTGCAACTTAGTGAGACTCGGTTTCAAAATAAAGAATACAAAATAGGGCTGGGGGTGTAGCTCGGAGGTAGAATGCCCCTGAGTTCAATCCCTAGTACCGCAAAAAAAAAAAAAAAAAAAAAAAATGACAGGAGCAACCTAATATAAAGCATTTTACTGAGAAGCGGGAAGAAGTGTGTGTTTGAAAAAGAGTCCCAGATGTAACATAGACCCGGGGCTACAGACTCTGAAAGTCCAGCAAATAAAAGAAAAGCTAGTCTGCCCTATGCAATAAAAAATGGGGGCATGCCAGGAAGGGGCATCACACAAATAAACAGAATAGTCAAAAAGAGTCATTTGATATTCTGATATCTGCATTTTGCAGAAGTCTTAGCAAAACAGTTATATTTAATCAGATTTGTCAAAATAACCCTTTTAACTCTAAAAGAAAAAAAATGCTAGAAAAAAGATTTCCAGGCTGAAAAAGTTGGAAAGATAGAGGCATAAATCATATGATTACCAATCATACTTGTGTTTGAGTAAAAACTTACAATGCAAAGTTATATTTTAGTACTATTAGAGGAATTATGAGACCGAGCCCATAGGATGAACCAATAGACATATGAAATCATTTTATCATCCAATTTGATTGAATAAGGTGTTCCATATATTACCAACAAGTTATTTTTTCAAGAAGTCCAAATTTATAGGAATAATACAAGTAGATGAAGGATGTAATATGTGGATGTCTCTGAGAGCTATAAATTGGTAAATCTGATAGACAATAGACATGATTTTCCATTTCCATGGATAAAGAAATTATCTGTGAGTATGATACTAAAAAGGTTGAGAACATCTAGGATTCCAGTCAATGTCATCTGAAAGTCCTTCCATGGAGGCAAGGTCATGAAAGTGATTCAGGAAGAAAAATGATAATAATAATATACCTGTGTGAACTGTATATTGGAGATATTTTAAGCAACTTGAGTTTGAAACAGGTACAAGTCCAAGGACAAATTTCAAAGAATATAGAGAAATGAACTATGAACAGATGTCACAAATGTAGGGTGAATGGTGGTTTAAGAGAGAAGGAAAGATGCAAAAATAGGGCAAAAATCAGTGCAGAATGAGCTGAAGAGTTTTTGATGGTGACACAGTAATAGTAATATTGACACAGTGGAAATAGGTTAACATGTTGGGTTTCCATAAAAAACTGGAAGGTCTTTTCTGAGCCTGCATTCCCACGTTGTAGCAATTGGCTTAAGGAAGCCAAGTGGTGACTTCACTTTAGAAAAGCATTTGCTTCAATCTTTCTTTTTTTATCCAGTTTTACTTATTCATATGATATATTACCTTCCTGGACTTTAGAGGCGCTTCAATTTCTAGAATCTAACTCATTCAGTTACTAACTGAATTTTCAAAGTGAAACAATGGGCAAATTATTGAAATTCAGATCAACTTAGGATACAAGACTTTTTATGTTCCAAGTCTGCAGTGTACAATAAAGTAACCATAATCCATACAGGGTTATTGGAAATTTGAAATGTGACTAATACAATTAGATACGTGCTAAAGTATACATAAAACACACACAAAATTTCAAAGACATAATATAAAAATAAATTATAAAATATACATAATTTCACATTTGTTATGCATTAAACTGAGATATTTTGAATATTACATGTGTTAAACAAAATATATTATTAAATTAATTTCACTTGTTTATTTTTACATTTAAAAATGTGCTTACTACAAAATTAAAATTAGATATTTGGTTCAAAATATATTCCTATTGAATAGCACCATTCTAAATCATTTTAAGACATACCATGCATTTTAAATTAAAATATGTTATTTTAAAATTTCTGATAATAAAATATATACATTCATTTAGTAAAACACAAAGAAGCATGAAGAAGAAAACAAAAATATAATCCTACTTAACTACTTTTTTTTTGGTACTGAAGATGTAACCCAGGGACATTCTACATCCAAGCTACAACCCCCCAGCCCTTTTTATTTTTTATTTTGAAATGATCTTGCTAGGTTGCTGAAAGTCTCAATAAGTTGCTGAGGCTGGTTTTGAACCTGCAATCCTCCTGTCTCAGCCTCCTACATACTGGGATTACAGACATGCATCACCCTGCTCAGCTTCCAGTTTCTTTTCTTTTCTTTCAACACACAATATTCACCAATGGATACTTGTTCTATAAAAAGGGATCACACTACATGTTATTCTATTTTGCACACTCCTTTTTCACTTAACATTTTAAGAATATTTTTCCAATATCTTTAAGAATTACTTGAACCAAAGTTGTTAACTGGATTAACAAATTAAATATGGTAATAAAAGAACTGGGAGAAAATATAGATTGAAGCTACATTCCTTTTTGTTTCTGTCTCTAGGAGAGGGGATAACTTCTTTCCCAACCATGAAATAAAATGCCATCTCTTCAACTTGATTGGGTCATTGTAAGATTGTTGGCCAGTCTCAACCAGTAATTATGTAAAATCCCAGTCCTGACAGATTTGTAATAATTAGGATCAGTACCTGAAGTGAGTGGTGAGGTGGGATGGGAGTCATATCTGGACGTTTGGAGGGCATATCTCTTTTAAGGTGGGAGAGATTGATGTTGGATAACTGAACACAGGGTATCTTAAACATAGAAATGGCCACGATACTTTGGACCCCTAAGAAGCTTGAAAGACACCAAGAAAATACAATGAATAAGGAAGCAGGGTGTAAATGATTGAAGTAGTTCAGAGGGTAGAAACACTGGAGGGGAGGAGAGAGAGATGATTCAGCAAAAGCTCCTCAAATGACAGAAGTCTGAGGGATCCCTGGGACACTGGGGTTAAAAATAAACGCAACATTCAGTTCCTCCAGGGCCCAACAAAGCTTCTAGGCAGACCTAAGTAGGAGTCATGTGGATCTGTATCCACAGGATGCCCAATAAAGCAGTGTGGAGCAGAACCAAGTGAAGAGAATTTCAAAGCGATAAAATCTTTACAGAGTTGCCATTCTTGTCACACACACAGAACTTCCTTTTCTAGAATCTTGCCCTGCTTTGTGAACCAGTGTCACATGAATTGGGCTCATTCCTTCCTCCAAAAGTAGGTAGAAAGTTGGCATTGAATGGCATTGGGCAACATCCCTGAAAGGAAAACACTTTGGCTATATAATATTCAAATTTTGCCAGAGTTGGCAAGGATTTCCACTGAGCATTGTTTATTTACTTTGTAGGCCAAGGACTTTACTGACCCAAAGACTTTATAGTACTGCTTCTTATTCTGGGAGGCTGACTCTTCCCCTCTAAGACCTATTTATTCTTTATTCTTTATGTCTAAATTTAAATATGATGTCTTCTAAGAGTCAGTCAGTCTCTTTCTCTCTCTCTTTCCTGCTTGCTCGCTCGCTCACTCACTTGCTCATTCTCTGGTCTAGACTGTCATGTTGTTGCCTCTCTTAGAACCCTGTCCTATTTATTTATCACAATTTGGGATTACATACTTGTTTGATGTTTCTCTTATCTGCTAAATTATATATTCTATACTCACATAGACCACATCTATCTTATTCACCTGGAACTATCCAGCAGCTAGTGTAGTGCCTGATACTTGGTAAGACCCAAGACACCATGGGTTTGGAGTTATAGAGTTGCCATTTTTACGTCAAAATATGAGGCATATCAGCAACTTAGTGAAGTTCAACCCAAAACTTTATGGATGAATGAAAGGTAAATTGAGAAGAGAGTCAGAAAGTATCCCAGAGAATGTTTAACCTTCCTACTTCATTATCTAAATTGCTTTTGGGTAGGCACAAGAATCTGTATTGCTGACCTTGAGAGCCTCTCACTAGAGGAAGGAGTTCCTCTGGTCCTTGTCATGACTGTCTCCCCAAAGCAATTTCTTCAAAGTCCATGCCTTGCTTCCTCAGGCGCTTATGTCCTTGCTCAAGCTCTATTTCCTTCCATGTTGTGTGTGTGTGTGTGTGTGTGTGTGTGTGTGTGTGTGTGTGTGTATTAGTGTATTAGTGTATTATTGAGGATTGAACCCAGAGTCATTCTACCTCCGAGCTATTCTCCCAGCCCTATTTTATTTTGAAACAGGGTCTTCTAAGTTGCTGAGGGCCTGGCTCAGTTGCTGAAGCTGGCCTCGAATCTCAGATATCCCTGTGCTGGTATTACAAGTATGTGCCATCACACCTGACCATCCCATGTTCTTTAGTTCTTCTTTCACAACTATCTTGGGCAACTAACCCATCAAGGGCATACACACTTTTTCATGGTATGTCTTTACTCCCCTCCTTTTCTGATAAATTCCGAAATGTTCTATACCAGGTCATTATAGTATTTTGCTTACCAATCTAGGATACTAAAAAGAAAAAAAAATCAATGGCAACATTGCATGATGAAGAAACTACTTACCCTGGGTGGATTTCAGCATTGGAACACAGTGCCTATGAGGTATTAGAGGAAGGAGAACCTAAGGGCTTTTAGGACTGCCTCCATTCACACTCCCACATTTCCTTCTCTCTCCTGTCTAGGAGACTGCAGATATAGAAGTGTTGTAACCATTGATATTCATCTGCAAGGTGTTGGAGGAAGGGAGGGTAACAGAATCTATCAAAGGAACAAAAAACAAAATTTGAAAATTACAATCTTGAGCCAATAAAAATGAGATATTAGAACGATTTCTTTTGATGTCTCAAAAAGACAGGACTTGGGTTCAGAAAAGGTATCTAGCATTGGATTATTGACTTGGGCTACCAGGGTTCACAGTAGGTGCTGCATAAGTACACAGTAAGTGAAAGAATGCATGAAAGAAGAATTAATGAAGGAATCATCAGCCAAGGAAATACTAAAGTATAACCCTCCATAATCTTTTTCCATCTGTGCATATATATCTCAAACAGGGGTAGGATCATTTAGTACATGCTGTACCATAATTTTAAGTTACTAAAAGAAAGGAGAGTGCTAGCTGGGAGTGGCACACCCTTGTAATTCTTGTACTTGGGAGGTTGAGATAGGAGGATCGTAGGTTTGAGGCCAGCCTTGGTAATTTAACGAGACACTCAACAATTTAGTAAGAACCTGTTTCAAAATAAATAATAAAAAGGGCTGGGGGTATAGAGGCTTGGAGGTAGAATGCCCATGAGTTCAATACTCAGGACCAGGAACAACAACAAAAAAAAAAATAGAAAAAAAGGAGATTGCTTTGTTGTTATTGATGTTGTTCTTTGCTTTTCCTTATTAAAACTATACTTTTCAACCAGGCATGGTGGTGCATGCTTGTAATCCCAGCATTCAGGAGGCTGAGACCAGAGGATCCAGGTTTGTGGCCAGCCTCAGCTACCTAGTGAGGCCCTCCACAACTTAGTGAGACCCTGGTTCAAAATAAAGAATAAAAAATAGAGCTGGGAATATAGCTCAGAGGTAGAATGCCCCAAGTTCAATCCCCAGTACCGCAAAAAACAAACAAACAAACAAAAACAACTATACTTAAACTATACTTTTTTTTTTTTTTTTTTTTTTGCGGTACTGGGAATTGAACTCAGGGGCATTCTACCTCCGAGCTACACCCCCAGCCCTATATTTATTCTTTATTTTGAAACAGGGTCTCACTAAGTTGCGAGTGCCTCACTAGGTAGCTGAGGCTGGCCGCAAACCCGGATCCTCCGGTCTCAGCCTCCCGAATGCTGGGATTACAAGCGTGCGCCACCACGCCCGGCTTACTTAAACTATACTTTTTAACTTTTGCTTTCCAGTCCAGTTTGGAAGTCTTTATGAGCATTTTCACAACCATAACAATAACAACAACAACAACCTAATAAAATGAAAATCTAAAGTCCTTAGATCATCAGAGAATTAAGGTTGAGGACAAATTTCCCCCCAAAATTGGAGAGACAGACAGGTGTACATAGAAAATGACAGCTTACTGGAGCAAAAGTCCCGGAGCACAAACCACCACGGGAGCCAGTAGCACAACAGGGACACTTAAATTACTATTAGTAAATTGAAGGAATTTGTTGTGAGGTAGTATGAGAACCTCAAGGACAAATTGAATATCAGCAGGTGGAAAATCTGTGTGATAGGTATTTTGGTGTCTGTAAAAATTTCCTCTGTATTTTACTGCACACATGTATATGTTTGTTACATTTCATTTTAAAATAGCATTTGGTGAGAGTGTTGAAAAACAGGCCCATGGTACACTGTGGGAATCCAACATTTCACAGTTTTTCTGGAGGGCTGCTGACATTCATGAAGCTTGATGACAATGATATTGATGATTGTGAAATTTCTTTCAAAACACAAAATTCCTAGTATCTTTGAACAGGAGCAACACTGGTGTTTTGGAAGGCCAATTTCCCATGGGGCATAGAACACATTTATTTCCAAATATTTTAAAAAACCATTTGCCGTTAAACAACTTTTGGCACAATGATACAAATTGAAATGCTACGCAATCAGTAAAATATATGAGGTGCTAGCTGGTCATGATGACCAGTAATCCCTTGGGAGGCTGAGACAAGAGGATCTGAGGTTCAAGGCCAGCCTCAGCAACTTAACAAGACCCTCAGCAATTTAGTGACTCAGCCCTTCTAAAAGGTCTGGTGGTGTAGCTTGAAGGTAGACTACCCCTGGATTCAATCCCCAGTATCTCTCCAAAAGCATAAATGAGGTGCTTCTACATATGTATTTGCATAATTTATATGTGAGCCTGAGTGATGGAGATGTTACTAAAGCAGTCAGTCTTTTGCATTGTATTTCAGATTTAGGAAAACTATCACAGTCATTTTTATTTCTGCTTTAGCTGGGAGAAAAATCTTAAGTAATTCATCCTGACATTATCAAGATGAACTGTGTTTCAGAAGGTGAGGGAAAAAATTAAGGAATTCTTACCAAGTTTTGAACTGTATAAGTTACATTAACTGTTACATATTTTAAAGCATTGGTAGTTTTCACAATCACCATTGTTTTAGGGCCTGTGTTGCCTTATGGGAAATGTTTCAAGTTGAAGTAAATGACACAAAAACTTTAATGTCCATGAAAAGAGCGGTAACAACAGTTTCAGAATTAGAAAAATTTTCATCTTCCCATAAGGGTTATTAGGTCAGTGAACAATAGTTGCTTGTATAAGAAATATTTGCTTAAGAACTATATACATAACATATACTTAAAGTGAAAAAGCCAATGAAAAGCCATGTAAATCATGTAATTTCACTAAAACATGTAAAAACTAATGATATACGTATTTTGCTAAGCACATGGAAAAATGAATCGAATCTATTCTGCTTTACCTTCTACATTGACAATAATTGTATTTGAAAATTTCAAAAACAAGAAATTGATAAAGAAATAGCAATAAAATGTCAAAAAATGAGGTGTGATAAGCAGAGAATTAAAGAAACGTTTATTACCAGACCAACAAATGACTATTTTATACCTATCCCAGGTTAGTATTTCTCTGATTTAACTGATTGTTTTTTTCAAGAGGCAAATGTCCCTATGTTTCCCAGGCTGGCTTCAAACTCCTAGGCACAAGTGATCCCCCTGCCTCAGTCTCCCAAGTAGCTGGCACTACAGGCACATGCCAACTGTACTTGGCTAAAATGTAATTCCTCATTTTTATTTATTTATTTTTCGGTTCTGGGGATTGAACTCAGGGCCTCAGGCACGTTAAGCATGTGCTCTATCCCTGAACTACATTCCCAGCCCCTTCACTGATTTTAAGAATTGCCTGAAGTGATTCAACAATGCAAGTTTCTTCCCAGTACTTGGGAGGCTGAAACAGGAGAATTGCAGGTTTGAGGCCAAAAATAAAATATGTACCTGGGTTCAATCCCCAGTACCCCTCCTTACACACAAAAGAATTCAAGTTTCTATAAAATACTCCAGACCTACTAAATTAGCAACTCCAAAGAGGTAATCTATATACTCATTTTAAGAATTGTTATAATATGTTATTTTGTTGGTATTGAATATATTTACTGGATAATTTCATAAAGTAATAGTAAAGTGGTTAAAAAAGCTTCACTAATTCTTCTAAATATCAAATTCCTGAATTAACAATGAAGACTTTCCCTAAAACAATAAGAGGATTCCAATAATGATTTGCAAAGAGCATATAAATGATTCTGACCTACACACTTGTTTATGAAATACTAGGGTATAATGACAAATTTAAAAAGCCCTAAGAAGGCAAGTTCACTGTTGCAGGATAGAAAGTGAAGCACTATATGCCAAGGCAGGGAAAGAGAGAGGAGTGAAATTAGTCAGATGTGTGTCCTGTTGCAGGTGAGGCCAGAGGTTCACAGCAAGTCTGGGCCAACAGATCACTCAGGCTGGGAAAACAGCTGGGGAATGGAAGGAGGAAGATGAGAGAGGAAATAAAATATCAATTCCATTCTCTTGTACTCCTCAGAAACACACATGGCACATTCCAGAAAAACATGTGCCTTCCAAAATAGCCCCTGGCATGTTTGTCACTTGAATAAACCACAAAAGGAAAAACATGATATTGTAACTTTCTCCAAACACAACTTAATTTAAATAATTGTCAGTAAGAGAGATCTTCATATTATTCGCAATATTCTCCAAGTCCTGAAGCTTTGAGGAGGAGGTTATATATTCTGTGTACATGGTTTGAAATGCCACTACCTTTCAAAACTCGAATATGAATTAACAAATTTGTTGAGAAAATAACTCAATAACATAATTTCAACCAGTATGGTTATAAGTGAAAGTACCTTCTTTTCCTCAGCACAGTTCACAGTTCAAGCTTCTGACCCATACATAGTGTTGCTTCTTCATAAATATCAATTAATATAAAAGGAAAACATACAGAGAGAGAATATGAATATGAATCTCTATGTGCATATATTCATTAGCCTATCCATATTTTCAGAGTTTCTTGAAAAGGGCCTAAGAGTCCATGGGATGTGCTTGCTCTCTAATACTGAAGGAATAGATTCCATATATAAGGAAAAAGTTTCCGTGTGTCCAGATACCTAACCTCTTGGATCGGATCTTTTGTTTGTTATACTGGGGAAAGTGAGTTATATTCATTTCATATTCGCTCTCGCTCTCATTCTCAATCTCACTTCTCCCTCCCCCCTCCCCCTCCTCCCCTCTCTGATGCTGGGGATTGAGTCTAAGTGCATTCCACCTCTGAGCTACACCCCAAACTCATTTCATTTTTTTTGAAACAGGGTATCACTAGGTTGCTGAAAGTCTCACCACATTGCTGGGGCTGTCACGGAACCTGCGATCTTCCTGTCTCAGCCTCCCAATTACTAGGGTTACAGGTGTGCTTGACCACTCCTGACATTATATTCCTAATCTCAAATGAGAATTAGGAGGAAAAAATGATATAACATAAGTAAAGGGGCAGGAATGCAGTGAAGATAGGTCCTCTTAGTTCAACAAAAACAACAGAAACCATCTCATGTGCTGGATGCAGGTGGCTCAGACCTAAGACAGGAGGATGGCAGGTTTGAGGCCAACCTCAGGAATTTACCAAGACCCTTAGTACCACATCGGTATCGGTGTACCATATCTGTGTAACACATCTTTTTTTTTTCCCCGGTACTGGGGATTGAACCCAGGGGCATTCTACCTCCGAGCTATACCCCCAGCCCTAGTTTTTATTCTTTATTTTGAAACAGGGTCTCACTAAGTTGCGGAGTGCCTCACTAGGTAGCTGAGGCTGGCCGCGAACCCGGATCCTCCGGTCTCAGCTTCCCAAATGCTGGGATTACAAGCGTGCGCCAACATGCCCGGCTATACCACATCTTCTTCAATTTAACAATTTTTCAAAATAAAAAGGGCTGGGGATGTAGCTTCAAGGCAGAATGTCCCTGGGTTTGATCCCCAGTACCAAGAAGAAAGAAAAAAAGAGAGAGAGAGGAAAGAATGGAAGAAGGAAAGGAAAGAAGAGAAAAGAGAAAAAAGAAAGAGAGAAGGAAAGAAAAGAAAAACTTCTTGAGTGACTTTTTTCCCTTTGTGCCTTTCTTTTATTCCTCCAGATTTCCTACCATAATTTAATGGATTTTAGTGAGGAACGATGAAACACAAGTGCTATTTATTGAGTTCCTACATGCAGAAGTCTTTGATGTTTCCAGCATGGCTGCTTAAGTAGTTAGTAGTGGTAGAAATCTCATTCCCTCATCACTTCCTATTACACCATAATATTCCAGAGTGCCATTTTCCTCCACTCTGTACCACAAGAGAGAATAGCTGAATAGAAGTGACCAACCTTAGGTGCTAGGTTTACTGAGATGTCAGGCACAGGGACCCAGGTGGCTAACACCAATGTTCTAATGCCTTCTTTCCCTTCGTACCTTGTCTTGCAATTCATATACTATTCCAAAATTATCCTTACAATTTTTTAAAAGTGGGATAGGACGATGAAATTATGTAAAGAGTGAAAGAGGTGTGATGATTTTTTCCCTCTAAATCACCCTCCACTTATTTACGTGGAAATGGCACATTGAATTCCTCTTCACTAACTCATCATTCTGACTCCCTCCAGCAAACAGATTTGGCATTGAAAACCATATTTAATGAAGACTTGCATATTTCCTTACTGCAACATTTGCAAATGTTTCTCTATGATCATTTTGTTATGTAGAGCATGTCAAGACCATTTCTTTTATGGAAGAGAGTGCGGGGAAAAAGAAGAAAACTGACATAGTTTGGGTACCGCCCTCATTGCACTAGCCACTTTATAAAAGATTTTTCCTTCACTTCTTACTACTACCCTCTGCTGTATGCAGCGATCTTTTATCTAGGTGAGTTTAGTCAGGCTCAGAGAGGTTTGAATGTTTTTTCTGAGGTCACCCTGCTCTTAAGATGCTTCTTTCTGTCACAGAAATTCAAATGCATGTTCCCTGTTATCTTATACTTATGTTTCCCTTGCCTCTTAATCACATCTTTTCGTTCTTACACAGTGTTCTCCTAAGGAACGTGTTGGGTATGCAGAGTCAGGGATATGTATCATTATTATCTTGCTCCACATAGATATGTCCAGTCAGCAGAAGGCTCTGGAGTTGAAACTCAAAAGAGAGGCCTCAGATAGAGAGATAGGTTCTTGCTGAAACTGCCTGGTACACACACAAGTCAATAAATAATTTTTTTGTGTGTGTGTGGTGCTAGAGATTGAACCCAGGAGTATTTTATCTCCAAGATACATTCCAGCCCTTTTAATTTTTATCTTGAAACAGGACTCACTAGCTTACTGAGAGTCCCACTAATTTGCTGAGGTTGACCTTGAGTCTGAGATCCTCCTGTCCCAGATTCTGTAGTACTGGGATTACAGGCATGTGCCACCACATCCAGCTTGTCAATAAGTAATTACTAAAGTACAGAAGAAAAAGAGAAATGAAGGTAGGAAGAATGAAGGAAAACATACATGAAACAATAAAGGAAGGGAATGTAGAATGCTAGTTATAATGAAATGCAATTGTGGAAAATTTTAGACAGAATTGAGATCAATCTAGGCAGATTGTTTCATGGCCTGCCTTTTCAAGATTGGGACTCTCACTCTTTTTATTGTATAATCAATGCCAATATGTTTAGATAAAGAATCATATATTAGTGCCCTAAAATTTCATCAAATGGAAATATTAACTTTAATATTTTGCTATAATTGTGCAACTGAGTTTTCTGTTTAACAGAACACAAACCCATACTTACATGTCTGTATCATAATTTTATTTCCCTTTTATAATTAAGATGTAATTCACAAATCATAAAATTGATCATTTAAATTATAGAATTCTGTTGCTTTCAATGCATTCAAAATGATGTGCAACCATTACCTCTATTTATAAAGCTTTTCTATTACCCCAAACAGAAATTCTACCCATTAAGAATTAACTCCTCATTCCCACTCACGACAGTCCCTGGTAACTTCTAATCTACTTTCTGTTTTTATGAATTTGCCTATTCCAGATAGTTCATATAAATGGTATCACCCAGTAGGTGATTTTTTTGTGTTTGGCTTACTTCATTTAGCTTAATGTTTGCAAATTTCATTCATGTGGTAATATATCAACACTTAATCCAATTCTATTATATGGATATACCACATTTGTTCATCCATTCATCATTGAGAGACATGGGTTGCTTTGACTGTTATGGATGGAGGTGCTAAGAGCATTCATGTACGTATTTTTGTTTGAATATATGCTTTCAAATTTCCTGGGTATAGCTGGGCGTGGTGGCGCATGCTTGTAATTCCAGCATTTGGGAGGCCAAGACCGGAAGATCTGGGTTCATGGCCAGCCTCAGCTACCTATTGAAGCACTCGGCAACTTAGTGAGACCCTGTTTCAAAATAAAAGAATAAAAAATAGGGCTGGGGGTATAGCTCGGAGGTAGAATGCCCCTGAGTTCAATCCCCAGTACCGCCAAAAAAAAAAAAAATTCCTGGGTATATATCTTGGATTGGAATTGCTGGGTCATATGATAAGTCCATGAAGAACTTTTTGAAGAGCCACATAACCATTATCCACAGTGGCTGCACCTTTTCAAATGTCCACAAAGCAATGTATGAGAGTTCTATTTTATCCACATTTTGCCAGCATTCATTGTTGTTGTTGATTATAGCCATCCGAGTGGGAATAAACTAGGATCTCATCGTGCTTTTGATTTTCATTTCCTAATGACTAATGATATTGAAATCCTTTCCCGTGCTTACTGGCTATTTGAATATTTTCTTGGAGAAATGCCCATTCAAGTCCTTTGCCCATTGGTTTGTTTATATTTTATTTTCAAGTTGTAAGAGTATTTTATATATTCTAGACACTAGACACTTACCAGATACATGATACACGATTTTCAAACATTTCTCACATTCTTAGGTTGCCTTTTCACTTTTTTTCAAACTGGGAGTTGAATCCAGGGGCATTTTACCAATGAGCTACACCCCCAGACCTTTTATTATTTATTTTGAAACAGGGTCTCACTAAGTTGCTGAGACTGGCCTCAAACCTGTGATCCTCCTGACTCAGCCTCCCAAGTACTGAGATTATAGGCATATGCTACCATGCCCAGCTGTCTTTTCTTTTTCTTAATAGTGTCGATGTTGATGTATAAAGGTTTTATTTATTTTTCATTTGTTTCTTGTACTTTTGACAAAAGAGTTAAACTATATATTAGTCCAAGATCACGAAGATTTACACTTAAATTTCCTTTTAAATGTTTCATATGTTTAGCTTTTACATTTACATCTTCAATCATATTGAATTAATTTTCATATGTAATGCTAGGTATGGGTAAACATTTTAACCGTATTTAAGTATATAGTTTACTGTTAATTACATTCAATATTTTGTGCAAACATCACTACTATTTCAAAAACTGTTTCATTACCCTAAATAGAATATGTACCCATTAAGCAATAACTCCCATTCCTCATTTACCCCAGTCCCTAGTAATGCTAATTTATGTCCTGTCATTATGAATTTGCTTATTTTGGATATCTCATATAATTTGACTCATGCATAATATGTTCTTTTATGTCTGCTTTATTTTTAGCATAAGGTTTTCAAGGTCTATTTATGTTGTAGTGTGTATCTTAATTTCCCTCTTTTTTATGACTGAATAACATCTCATTGTATGTATATGACACGATTTGTTTATCCATTCATCTTTCCATGGACTCTTGGGTTGTTTTAAAATTTGGGTTATTGTGAATAATGCTGTAAAAAACATTTATGGGCAAGTTTCTATTTGAGTCCCTATTTTAAATTATTTTGAGTATATTTATGTCCATATGATAACTCTGTGTTTACCCTTTGAAGAAACTTCCAAACTGTTTTTCAAAGTGCCTGCACCATTTTACATATCCATCAATTATGTACAAAGGTTCCAACTTCATATCATTCCCAGTATTTCCTCAGGAGAGGAACTGAGGACAGTGAAATCCTAAATTCTGATTAATCTTTGTCAGTAGAAGCAGCCATTTCACCCTCATCTGAAGAAACTAATCATGATTTGCCTGAGGAAACTATAATAGCCTACCCTGAGATAGTTGCTTCAAAAGACACAGCAGATTCCCTCAGAACCCACCCACATCCCTCTTTGTTTCTCTATTTGTAACTATATTGTTACTGGCAGACCTATAAAGGTGAGGCACAAAATGTGATCCTTGCAGAGATGTATTAAACTCCAAATCAATTATTTTTTTTTCAATTTATATAGACAGAAATCTAGGGAATGGATGATAAGGGTATGAGATATTGGTAGAATGAACATCAATTTGGATTAGGTTGAATTTATTGATATGGGTCCACTAAGCAGAAATACTTGATTTAATGCCACAGTTCAAGGAGACACAAAAGGCTCTAACAGCTTTGGTTAGTTGGTTGAAATATGGATCAAAATGTGGCCCACAGTAAATAAACTTGAAACATCAGGAATGACTTGGTATACTGTCAAGGAAAGGACTCAAAGATTTAGAGATATTGGAATGCTAAAATTGATTTGGCATTTAACACCTGCTTACCCACCCTGGGATAGTTCAGAAGACATACCTTTCCACATAATTGTGAGACATCAATTTGTTAGGGAAGCATGGGTATCCTTGAAGAGCCCTGTGTAATTGCTCTTCTCTGTAGACCAGACCTTAAAGTGAGAACTATAACCACTGAATTGGGAACCTAAATTCAATGGGATAATTGAATCCCAGAGTGGCAGGAGCCAAATAGTGGCATTAATTTGCCAAAAGTGTGATATTATGATACATATTTTATTGGCTTTTGACCATGATTCCTGGCTCATAATTCACTCCCCAAGGCAGGCCATAGAAACTAGAAAATTTCTTCCTTACCATGGTTCATAAAAACTCTGATCTTTGTCCACCTCTCTGTCTTGGAGCTGGGCATAAAGGAATTATCTGACCTATCCTCATCTAATATATGGCCATAAAATCCTCCCCATTCCAGAATGGTCCTGTTCCATACATTGGAAAATGAGATGCTGTACAGAAAGGCCAAGAAGAATCTGAATAGATAATCCTTGTTAAGTTCCCCTACCCAGCCTATTAGATCATTCCCTTTTTGTCCAATCACATTGGACATGGTTGCCCCTGCTTTAATCTTGTCTAGGCAATGAAGTCTCCCTAACAGCCCAAAATGACAGGGTTCAGAGAGCTTCTGGATAGATGAATACATGGAAGCTCCTGAAGGACCGTATACTCAAAGAAGGCATAGAAGCTCTGCACCCCTTCACCCATAACTTATCCTATGCATCTCTCCATCTATATTCTTTGTAATGGCCTTTACAATAATCTGGTAAATGTATTCCCTGATTTCAGTGAGTCCCTCAAGCTAATTAAACCTAAGGGGGCTGTGGGAATCCCAATTTATAGCTTGTTTCAAGATAAAAAAGGGCTAAGGGAAGTCAGGTTCAATGGCACAAACCTGTAATACCAGTACTTTGGAGGCTGAGGAGGACTGCAGATTTGAGACCAACCTCAGCAATTTAGCAAGACCCTCAGCAATTTAACAAGACTCTGTTTCAAAACAAAAAATAAAAGGGCTAGGAATGTAGCATGCGCCTAGGTCCAATCCCCAGCGCGTGTGCACACACACACACACACACACACACACACACACACGCACACGCACACCAACCCGAGGGCTTGCAACTGACATCCAAAGTGTGTGGGAGAGCAGTGTTGGGGACTGAGTCCCCATCCTGTGGGATCTGATAGTGTTTCTAGGTAGTGTCAGAACTGATTTTCACTAGAGGACATCCAGTAGGTGTCTGCAGCTGCTAATTTGATTGCTTGCTGGTGGGGAGAAATCCTCACACATTTTAGGGTCACAGAAGTCTTTGTGTTGCTTATAGTATGAGAACTGAGGAGAAACAGACACTTTGTTTTTCTTGATACAGCAAGTATGATTCCTGTAATGGATAGTGGAATAAAGTAACAATCAGAATTTGACTTGTAGAGACCTACAGTATCAACTAGTTTAGATTATGGGGTTTCTAGAGGTGAAATATGTGGGAACTCTATGAAATTGTTTCTTGATCTGAAATGGTGGAAGGATTCTAGTTCAAGGTCACTAAAGTCTAATTTGGATAATAAAAACACAGAAGTATATCCCCTCAATCGGTTCCAAGATTTGAGCCAGTTTACAAACCAACAATTTATTGAATGAAGAGGAGGCCAGGGGCTCTTGGGGAAAGGTGCTGTTGCCCTGCAAAGATTTATACTATTAATATTTCTCCAAGCTTTCCATAGAGGGACTTACAACCTTTTATTGGGGTGACTGTTCATTCTGGAAAATAAAATGATCAGAAGTTTCCTGGTGTTTTCCAGTTGGCCTATTGTATCTCCACTAAACTCACCTATTTTCCCTGTGTAAAAGGCGGATAGATCTTACAGAATTAAAGTGGACTAACATGTGCCAGATATGGTTTCATTGCTTGAGCAAATTAATACAGCCTTGGTACTGGATATGTAGCTATTGATCTGGAAGTGCTATTTTATCCACATCTGTTAATTAAAATCACTAGAAGAAGTTTACTTTCAGCTTTCAAGATCAACAGTATACCTTCACTATCCTACCTCAAGGATATATCAATTCTGTTTAGCATCATTATTCAGTTTGTAGGGATCATGATCGTCTTCAGTTCCACAGAAGATCACACTGGTCCATTACATTGATGACATTGTGCTGATTTGACCTAGTGCACAAGAAATAGCAATTACTCTAGATTATTAGTAAGATATTTGTGTGTCAAAGGATGGGAAATAAATTAAAAATATTCAGGAGGTTTATACCTCAGAGAATTCTCTAGGGGCCCAGTGGCATCTGGCATGCTGAGATATCCCTTCTAAGGTGAAGGGTAAGCTGTTGTATCTGACTTCTTCTTTATCCAAAAAGAAGTCTGAATACTTAACCATGGGCCACTAAATTTCCAAACAAGCCAACCTGCTCATCAAAAACTGGGTGTTATCTGACCTGTTGAACCATAAACTTGGGTGTACACAGCAGCACTCCATCAGCAAATGTAAGTAGTATATACAGAGTATAGATCCAGTAGTATAGAATAGGTCCTAATAGGTCTTCAAATCACAAGTTACATTTGGTCACTTGGCCAAATGCCCAAAGTCTGTTCTCTTTCTACACCACTTTCTCCCAGTCCATCCCTATGTCCTCATAGGAAGTAGTCTACAATCCATTGACAAAGGAAGAGAAAACTCTGACCTGGTTTACAGACTGTTCTGTGCAGTATGGAGGCACACTACAATTGGATAATTGCACCTTGATCTTTGACTTCCCATATTCAAGAACTATAAGAAATAAATTCCAGTTGTTTAAATACCCAGGTTATGATATTTTGTTATGACACCCTAAGCAGACTAAGACAATAATCATTACCAAAAAGTGGGGTGGTATTGTAACAATTTCCTAGAAGTGTAGAAACAGGTCTGGAACCGGACAATGGGTAGTGGCTGGGAGAGTTTTGAGGTGCATGTTCAAGAAAGCCAATATTTCTATGAAGAGACTGCTAAAGCTGATTCTGGTAAGGGCTCGGAAACAAAACTGGAGAGTTAGAGAGAAAGATTCCATATTCCTTAAGAATACATAGTCATGTACAAAAATTAGAAGAAATATTGACAGTAGAAGCCATTCTGATGAGGACTCAGAAATGAGCACAAGAGTATTGGACAATAGAGAAAAGGTAATCCTTGTTATACGATGGCAAAGATCTTTGCTAAATTGTGTTATTCTAATGTTTTGTGGAAGGTAGTTTGAGGGAGGGATGAAATTGGACATGACGTTGAGGAGCTTTCTCAGCAAAGTGTTGAATGAAAAGCTTGGTTCATCCTTACTGCTTATGGTGAGAAGAGAAAAATGAATTTAAAAAGTAACTGTTCAATGAGAGTAAAAAATTAATCAGAGCAAAGGTGGGGCAAAATTAAGGAAGGCTGTGGGATTTTTTGGATCCCATGTGACTAGAACCTAGAGCTATTCAGCTGTAAAAATGTACCATTCAAAATAAGGGAAAATGTCCCTGAAGGTGATTCAGAGATTGTCAGAGCTCCTTTCTTTTGTGTGTGTGTGTGTGTGGGGGGGAGTCATAACCTTGGTTCTCATACTCTTCTCTCACCTATTTAATCTCATACACCTCTCCCTCTTTGGAAGCCATCCTGCTTTCACCATCTCCAGAAGCTGAGTGCTGAAATTTTCACCCTATCTCAGTATCTCTACTTCTCAGAGAACAAATGTTTAAGCTCTATTCATTGGCAGAAACTGATGATTCTCTTTATTATGGGAGGACCCAGACAGCTGGGTATCCAGATTTTTTTTTCTTGGATGAGAAAGTGAAAAGAGGCCCTCAAAACCATACGCTATCTTGCTATTAAATCTTATTTTGAATGTCAAAAGATTTGTATTAATTAGTTTTCCCTCTTTAGAATTATTTCATAACAGTTGTATTCCTTCTAGTGAGAATATACTGATACCCCATTGAGGATAGCATCTGTTTCCAAGTGTAAATGATCAAATGATCCACCAGGTAGTGAAAATACACTACCTGAAATTTTGGTTATCTTCCTACATTATGACAAATCAAACATAGGATATGGACCATTTTACCAGTTTTGAAACAGTCATTCTACCAATAATTTTCCATAATTTGGGTCATTTTATCTGTTTTCATGGTAAGTTGTGAGTCTGGATCTTTTAATAGTGGATATTTTATTATTATTATTATTATTATCATCATCATCATCATCATCATCATCATCATCATCATCATCATTTGTAGTACTGGGGATGGAACCCAGGGACCTTCTACACCTGCTACACCCCTAGACCTATTTTATTTTTTATTTGGACACATGGTCTCACCAAGTTGCTGAAAGTCTCACTAAGTTGCTGAGGCTTGCTGCAAACCAATGATCCTCCCGTCTCAGCCTCCCAAGTACTGGGATTACAAGCATGCACCACCACACCTGGTTTAATAATGGATGTTTCAAAAAACTCAGGGACATATATGCTTAACATTGAAATTACCTCTTGTTGGCTAGATAAAGTAGGATTTATGGCAGATAAATAGGTCAAGTACCCACCAGAATCATGAAAAATGCCCTTTTATCTTAACCTTTATTTTTTATGTTTATTTAAAGGTATTATGGGGAACAAATTACCAGAGAATCTCTCACAGCTTCAATGTTGGTTATTATGAATTCAAACCCTGTGGGCTCCCCCTAGTGGAAATGTACAGTCTAAAGGAAAGAGACTAGCTGGGGATGTAGTTCAGTGGTAGAATGTCTGCCTAGGTGAGTGAGCCCTGGGTTCAATTCCAAGTACCACTCCCCCAAATAAAAAAAAGAACAAATAATGGAAGAGGCTTTATTGGTGGGCAATCTCTTCCAGTGTCCAGATTGCTTGAAATGAAGGCATATACCCCAGGAAGAATTTCTTGTTCTAAGACCTCTTAGTTATGATTTAAAATAAGAATGAAGCCAGGTGTGGTGGCACACAAGTGTAATTCAAGTACTTGGGAGGCTGAGACAGGAGGATCACAGGTTCAAAACCAGCCTTAGCAACTTAGTGAAGCCTCCAGCAACTTAACAAGACCTGTTTCAAACATTTTTTTTAAAGGCTAGGGGTATAGGTCAGAGGTAGAATGCCTCTGGGTTCGCTCTCCAGTACGAAGAAGAAGGAGGAGGAGGAGGAGGAGGAGGTCCTTTTGGTCTTAGCCCCTATAACTATTATAATCGAAGAGGCATAAACATGTCAGCCTTTTGTATTTGATCTTGTCCTAGAGTCCTCTCAAAATGTTCAGTTAAGACATTGTGTGTGTGTGTGTGTGTGTGTGTGTGTGTGTGTGTGTATCTATACAGTCTATAAGTTCTCATCTTAGTTTTTCTTTTTAAGTAGACTACTAAGCTAAGGATAAATTCCATCTATAAATAAGGGAGTTGACACAGGTTCAGGTTCAGTTCCTGTAGAAATATTCCTTGGTGTATTTCAAACCCAAAATGTTTTACAAACAGTATTCTAAATTGGCTTTGTAATCTGAAGCTGGTTTCATCATTTTCTTTTTCTTTATTCTTTGTTTATATTTTCAGTACTTTAAATAATGTAGAGAGAGACCTGTAGAGTAGTCGAAGGGGGTTAGCGGAGGGAGTTAGGAAGGGAAAGAAGCAGGATTGAAGAAAAATGTTCAAATAATACTATGGCAATATGTGAAGATATGCCGGGCATGGTGGCGCACGGTTGTAATCCCAGCATTCGGGAGGCTGAGACCAGAGGATCCGGGTTCGCAGCCAGCCTCAGCTACCTAGTGAGGCACTCCGCAACTTAGACTCGGTTTCAAAATAAAGAATAAAACATGGGGCTGGGGGTATAGCTCGGAGGTAGAATGCCCCTGAGTTCAATCCCCAGTACCGCAAAAAAAAAAAATGTGAAGATATTATTACCAATCTCACTAACTCATGTGGAGGAGGAGGAAGGAGCTGGGTAATAAATGGAGGGAGAAATATAAAAAGCTGTGTGCAGGTGTTTTTATCATGGTGAACCTCACTATGATGTATAATTGCAATGCAATAATAAAATAATTAATTAAAATGCCTTTTGTAGAAAAAAATCTTAGGAATTAAAATTAAAAGGTTTCCAGAAATTCTTCTAGCCCCTTTTGCCCTTCCCATGAGGAGGATTTAGCGGGGTCTTTAATATTCTCCTGAGTTCTTCCTGTTCTGTTGCTGCCATCTATTTTTAAGCTTCACTAAAAGCCCCAATATCAGATGAATAAACTGTTAAAGGGATTCCTGGATTGTACACTCATATGAGGACTAAATTTCTCAGTAAATTTTTGAGGGGTTTCCTTTGAGGCTGGGAAGTCCCTTATAATGCCCCCATGCTCTGTTTTAGGCTCTACAGTGCAGGTGTTTTATTGCATCCCAGCCTGGGTGATCAGAAGGGCTCACATAAGGTATCTGCCTACTTTTCCATTTTCATCATCTTCAAGGTGAAGGAATGATTGAGCCAAAAGGCTATTGGAGTCAGGGTATTTCTGTAAAGATGGATAAACAGAAGGAACATTTGTGACTAATCCAGTCAAGGTATGTTCCTAGTTTTCTAATGTCCTCAGTTTGTCATTTAAACTTTTAATTTAAGGAATCTTTCAGGGAAGCAATTTTGATTCATTGAGTCTTTTAGGGGGGCCTATATACCAACTGATAATTGCATCTTATTACTTTAGTGGGATCCTTGATCCCTTCTTTTCTAATGCACCCTGCAAGTAAACAATTTTATCTAAATTAAAATGTTCTCATTGTGATCATCTTAATTCTAAGTTGTCTTTAGCAAAGTCAACCCATTTCTTTGAAAATACACAGATTCTAGACTTGTAATTCCTATACATAAAATTAGCCGGAGGCCTAGAAGGGTGGATCCCAGACTCCTTGGATTGAGATTATCCCATTATTAGAAAGTATCTACCTGAAGCCTCAACTGCATCAAATTGAGTTAATTATTAGATCTAATCTGATGGTAGACCCGATTCAACCTAAAATTGCTCAAATAAACCTGGAGAGTTCAGAACACAACTTTGTGGGGCTCAGAATCTAAGCAAAAACCCGCCCATGACCTCCAGTTTACAAACAGGAGAGCTGTGAGCACATAGGCTCTGTGGGTACCTCACCTGGTCAACAGATGTTCCTGGGGGTCCCTGGAGTCTTATTCTGAATCCTTACTTCTGACACCAAATCTATTCAAAGAAAAACTTTGTACAGATTAAATTGATTTTTTTTGTGGTACTAGGGATTAAACGTAGAAGTATTCTACCTCCAAGCGCTACCCCCAGATATATTTTGTTTTGTTTTGAAACAGGATCTCACTAGGTTACTGAGAGTCTTGCTAGATTGCTGAGACTGGTCTCTGACCTCCTGTCTTAACCTCCCAAACATTGCAATTACAGGTGTGCTCCACCACGACAAGCTTACAAATGAAATTTAAAAGAGCTAATTGAGCCAAGAATCACTCATGAATTAGGTAGCCTCTGGAACCAGGACAGGTTCAGGTTCTAGAAGACCCTAGGATTGACTCAGTAGCTAGATAATATTTTTATAGAGAAAAAAGGAAGTGACATACAGATAATGGAAGTGAGAGATAGAGATGGCTCAATTGGATGAAACTTGGCATTTGCCTTATTTGAACCTGGTGTGAATGAAGGCTGGCCACTATGGTTGTCTGAAACTGTTTGTTACAAAGGCAAATTCCAAAGTTAGGTTTCCAGTTTGTTTATGTACTGAGTTAGGTTGCAGCTTGCTATGTAAGGACTCAGTGTGTGAGTACAAAGGATATCTTAGACCAAATCTAGTTTAAATTAACAGTTCCATTTTGCATAAGAATGTATACTGTATATCAACATAGGTTTATAGGTGTATGTGGTAATTAAATATAAATTAGTGTATTACATGAGGAGTAAAATATGGAGAATAGATACCAACAAATTAAGAGAGATTATTTTTGTATTATGGAGCAGGAGAAAGTAGGGACTGAAAGAGAGGCAGAATATTTTCAATTTCTAATATATATCGATTATGTTTGCTACATCTTAAAAACAGGAAGAATTAATTAGGAATATGTCAAAATCATTGAGATAACATTTTATAAATGAGGAAAATCTGCGAACTGAGTCACAATATTATAATGTAGAACTATATTCATTGACGAAGGATCATGTTCATATGTTGTGTGATAATAGCACATTTTTAAAAGTTTAATACTTCAGTATGTCGGCATTGGGAGAAGATTGAGGATTTTGTTATTTTTTATTTTGTTACTTTATAAATGTACATTTCCCTAGCATTTTCAGTATAGAATCTTTCTTATATAAAATGTTAAAAACAACAATTATGAACTGATTACAAATATGATGCCCATGTAATCATTGCTTTGGAAATATGTTCACAGTACTATTACATCTGTATAAAATAAATAGACCAAAATTTATTTGATATGTGCCTGCGCATGGATATCCCTTTTTCTATGTTTCAACCTTCTTAACAGCAATTTTTCACACATCAAGTTGAGCAGCTTTTTATTCAGTTCACACACGAACTGGACTTCTGATCTCAGGGTTAAAGATCCCAGAGTGTCGGCATTAAAACAATCAGATTACTACCAGTGTGAGGAAAATTCCAGAATGCTTTGGCATATACAATGGAATCCATGCACTGTCTCTCATTCTCCCAAATCCCTTACTCCTTGCCAACCCCCCTGGTTGAGACTTTCACTCCTGCATTGCTGACTCTGCTCAACAGGTGGCATCGTTCTCCCTCCTCTCCAGGGGATTTTTGTCCTAATGAAAAGGCATCCTTTTTATAAACCAAGATTTTTCATCAAAGCAGATTATGAAACAACAAATACAATGCAATCTCAATTCTCTGAAAATTCCCATTGAAAGAACTTAGTGTCTTCTTGCATAACCTGCAGGTTAACCTCAGATAACTGTGCATCCTCTGAGCCCTTGAAAAGTGATTTTCTACTCACAGAAACAAAGTTAGTGGCATCTCTAATTGAGAGTCAACTCAATAAGAGACCGGGGACATGCTTGAATGACAGTGTCAGCCCTAATACACTAGCTCTAGGTGACCTTGCAGAAGTCATCCTCTTCCTCTCCCATCAGTGAGGGTCAGACCAGCCCTGCCTCCCAGTCAATGATGCCCAGAGCAAAATCACTGTGATTTCCAACTGGAAAAGCACTCTGAGTTCATCAAATGGAATGTAATTCACCATGGAAGTCCAAAGAATTATTTTAATGGCAAATTTTCCTAATATAATGTAACTGGTATGATTGCTGCCTTTTCAAAACAATTATTACACTTTTATTTCTATAATTATTACATTTTTGTTTTCTTAAAAAATACCATCTGCTACATGGCAAGATGGCTACTGAAGGGTAGTTTCCACCCAAAGACATATGTTCCTGGCATAACATCAAACACCAAGGGCTGGTATGGCTTAACACGTTCTTCCTAAGTGTACTGGGCAAGAGTGTGGGACAAATCCTGGTTCTTAAAACTGTGTGATTCTGAGCCAGGCATGGTGGCGCACACTTGTAATACCAGTACTTGAGAGGCTGAGACCAGAGGATCCAGGTTCGCGGCCAGCCTCAGCTACTTAGTGAGGCCCTCTGCAATTTAGTGAGACCCTGTTTCAAAAATAAAGAATAAAAAATAGCACTGGTGTGTAGATCAGAGGTAGAATGCCCCTGGGTTCAATCCCCAGTACCAACAACAAACAAAAAAACAAAAAAGCCCTGTGTGATTCTGAATACTTTTACTTCACCGTAGAGTCAATATGTAGGCTCTGAATTATGCAGTATCTACCAAAGAACAGAAAATGTTTTAGAACAAATAATTGCTTTGTGCTTTGGTTTTATAAGGACAAATGGACTATAATTCCATTATTTAAAAATTCAGTCTGAGCCGGGCGTGGTGGCGCACGCTTGTAATCCCAGCATTCGGGAGGCTGAGACCAGAGGATCTGGGTTCGCGGCCAGCCTCAGCTACCTAGTGAGGCACTCCACAACTTAGTGAGACCCGGTTTCAAAATAAAGAATAAAAAATAGGGCTGGGGATGTAGCTTGGAGGTAGAATGCCCCTGAGTTCAATCCCCAGTACCGCAAAAAAAAAAAAAAAAAATTCAGCCTGGTATGATGGCTCATGCATGTAATCCCAGTACTTGGAAGGCTGAGACAGGAGGATCATAGATTCAAAGACAGCCTCAGCAACTTAGGGAGACTCTCAGCAACCCTGAAAGACTCTGCTTCCAAATAAAAAAGGGGCTGGGAGTATAGCTCAGAAGTAGAATGCCCCGGGTTCAATTCCACATCACAAAAGAAAAAAAATTCTCCTGCATAGACATTGAGATATGTGGCTCTTTGCGACCTTGGGAAAGTGTTTTTTCTTCTGTAAAGTTGGGAAATCAGCCTTCCTTACCTGGCTCGTTACTTTGAGGATTACTTGAAGCCCTTACTTGGCACATGGTAAAAGATCACTATTGCAATCTGTGACAGAAATACTTGCAAGCTGAAGTTTTTATTTTGTAATTATATATTTATTTATTTTTAAACTGACGAAGTTGTGTGTTTTATTGCACACAGCATATTTTGAAGTATATACACATTGTCAATTGGTTAAATCAAGTTAATTGATACATGCATCACCTCACATAGTCATCATGTGCCTTTTGGTAAAAATATTTAACATCCACCTTCTTAGCATTTTTTGAAGAATACAATATACTGTCCAAAAAAGAATACAAATTACTGTTGTTAATTACATTTATCATGCTCTATAGTAGATCTCTTGAACTTATTCCTTCTAACTGTAATTTTGTATCCTTTGACCAACATCTTCCCAATCATTCCTCTAACTGTCCCAGCCTCTGTTAATCGATGTTCTCTCAAATTCTATGAGATCAATTTTTTTTTTTTAGATTTCCACATGAGTGAGATCATGCAGTACTTGTCCTTCTGTGGCTGGCTTATTTCACTTAACATAATGTCCTGCAGTTTCATACATGTTGTCACAAATGACAGGATTTTAATTTTCATTAGAACAAAAATGTTGAAAATTTATTGTAATTCAGAAAATTCCCCAACATGTGCTCAGTATTTATTTTTTGACTGGGGATTAAATCCAGGGGCATTCTATCTCTGAGTTCTAGCCTCAGAACTTTTCATTCTTTATTTTGAACCAGTTTCACTAAATTGCTGTGGCTAGCTTCCAACCTTCAATTCTCCTATCTCAGCCTCCCAAGTACTGGAATTACAGATGTGCACCACCACCCCTGGCTATATGCTCAGGATTTCAATAAATATTTTTATGACTCTGTATTTATGAAAAATAATTTTCTAATTTGTATTAAAAACACGCAGCAACTCTTTGAAACAGATCTCTAAACCACTGGCAGTAAGAGAAAACGTACACAGGCTGTCTATGAAAAGCAAAGAAAGCTTTTGAAATAGATTGATATTTGTTTACTTACAAATATCACAGCTCATGGATTTTCCCCACATGAACCCATTTCATGTCAATCAAAATATTATGAAATTCCACCTCCATTAACCTATATCCCCAAGATATAAAGCTTTAGATTCCTAAGCTTTAGATAGAAAACAATAGTAAGGTGTTCTTTGTCACCTTAAGGCCTATCACTTAGTGCTATTAACTGTCTGACCAGATCCACAAAAGAAGTATAACATAATCCCAGGAAAGGAAATTCAAAATAACCCACTATCCTCTTACATTCTAAAGAAATTCTGAAGATTTTTGTATTTTTCTTTCAGCTAAAGAAACCAAACATAATTACTTAGGGGAATAAAAAACACTGATACAGCTTCTTGTCTAGGTTAAACTGCTAGAGAAAAGGGCATATGAGCACGACAGTTTGAAGTTAATTAATTTTAAACTATAATTACTGCAAACAAGTGTCTTGCAATTACTCTCTTCACACAATTATCTCTGGGTTCGCTCATTTCTAATCATACACACTTAAAATGTCTAAAGCCTTGTGTCTTTGTGAAGACTATGAAATTCTTTAAAAATTTGACACAAAGATAAATCATACAGTAATCAAACTGAACATAAATCAGTTTTTAAGTGTGGAATTATGGCAAATGAATAAAGATGTGCACAACCAAAAATAAGTTTCTGAGGCAGAGGTTCATTATTCCCATGTTCTTATTCTGAGCAGTTTTCCTTAACTAAAAACAAAATAACTGTACAAACTGTGCTAGTTGGGCCTTTTTACTTTTCTTTCTTAACAAACTCCCCCAAAAGTGGACTTCTCAAATAAATGTAATTAAAGTAAATTTAAACATTCATCTCTACCAAACTGACAGATCCACTCACTAGAGCAGTACATGGTGCCATTAAACTGGTCCCAGGGTCTGGTTAAGACTAAAGGTTTATTGTGCATGCCTTCTTCAATGAGAGTATACCAAATGTTTGAGCTTTGACATCTGTAGATTTTGTATTTCCATGCCTACTATCTGTACAGATTAAATGAATGCATTAGTCATCTTTTTCATCAATGTGACCAAAATACCTGACAAGAACAACTTAGAGGAGAAAAGGTTAATTTGGGCTCACAGTTGCAAATATTCAGTCCATAATTGGCAGACAAACATCATGATGGCAGGGCTTGGCAAGGAAAAGCTGCTCAACTCAGGGAGTCCAGAAGCAGAGAGTACAAGAGGAGGGGGACAGCGACAGATAGATTCCTCAAGGCCAGCAGTTTTCCACCTCCACACCTTGCTGCAACAGAGATGAGACTTCAAAACATGAGGGGTTTTTTTTGTTTGTTTTTGTTTTTGAGACACACTCCAGATTGAAGTCATAACAGTGAAGTTAAATGTTTTGGTTGCAAAATCGAACAGAAATGAATCCACATCAGTATAGATCATGTATCAGTCTTTCAGTCATCTTCCTGTCTGTATATTACCAAGTACTTTTCTGTTTAATCTCTTTTCTGAGGAGATAAGACAAAGAGTATACATTTACATGATGTTAAATGACCACCATTTAAATGATCTACTCCAATGCTCTCATTTTACAGATAAAGAAACTGAGGTCCTGAAGTTTAGTGAAAACGCTAGAAGCCAAAGCCAGACTAGTATGTATGACACAAATGACAGTTCCACTGGTCAAACCCATATAGGTTCTCCATGAACCACATAACAGCTGTTAACTTAGTATAATTTAATAGTGATTTGTTCATATCAGATAAATATAATAAAAGTTATTAATTTAACTATTCTTAGAAATGATATTAGTTCATTTTGTTATTGTTGGTAATGTAATTATAGTGTTTAGTCTCGCTTTTAAAGGCATGACTTGCATTTGCTATGTGTGTGTGGTGGGGGTACTGGGGACTGAACCCAGGGGCATTATGCCTCCAAGATACACCTCCAATCCTTTTTATTTTGAAACAGGATTTTGCTAGGTTATTGAGAGTCTCACTACATTGCTGAGGCTGTCCTTAAACCTGAGATCCTCCTTTCTCAGCCTCTCAAGTACTGGGATTACAGGCCTGTGCCACCACACCCAGTTGCATTTGCTGCCTTTAAAGCTGTTTTTTGTCTCTGCAGTAGGAAAAAAAATCATGTTAAACCATATATTATATCATGCATTTTTACATGCTTAACCTCTAAATTGTTTGTGGATACATTTGGATTTTGTTAAATTTCTATTATAAATAAAATGAATTTATGCAGAGAATAAAATGAGATATTACTTCTATATATTTAGTTGGCATCTTAAAATTAGTCATTTTCAATTAGGTGGAAAACCTGTTCTAGGAATGCAAGGTAACCAAAGTAAAATATAAATGTAATTTGATTAACCTATAATCTCAGTCATAAGATGAAGAATAAGCTTAGAGAATCAGAAGATCTAGTTCAGGTTTTAACTCCATTACTTGATAGCTATTTGACCCTGGAGCAATTCATTAAACTGGGTTTCAGTTTCTTAACTTGCAAAGAGCTAACACTTGTACTATTTACCTCATTAGGTTATTGAGAATAACATACAATAAAATATAGGGGAATAGTTTATAAATGAAAAGCATACCACAATTATTATTATTATTATTATTATTATTATTATTATTATCATCATCATTACTACTACTACTACTACAGTAATTGTTAAAATAAGGACCTACAGAGAACTATAAATAATTACTTCTTAGTTGCACTAGGCATATTCAGTAGAACAAACTTAATTCTGAAGATAAATCATGCAAACATTTTCAACTTTCATGGTAACACTAAAATATTCTAAAAAGATATAATACAAAGAAAGCTTTGTTAGGAAAGCACTGAAAGACACATGATTAGTTGAGACATTGAAATGATTTAGAATGATTTATAGCCACCCAAAAGGTATTTAGTCTATCATCCTAGAAAGCCACCTGTAAAAAAAGACAAGCAGGATGGGCAATTTCAAGACTAATGGAATAAAATCCCATTACTATTTTTGTAAACCAGGCTTCTATCTGGCAAATAACCTAATAGAGATAAAAAGTCTACTTCTAAATCACATTCAATGTGAACTTGCATGAATGCCAGGCATAAAACAATGGCAAGTTCTCATGATTCTACAGCACCTGAAAGTTTTAACTACATTTCATAATTATTTTGATTCCTTAAATAATAATGGAAACACAGAGAATATTTCAAACACATATTTTTTTTTTTGCAAAATCCTATTATGCAGCTTTCTTTTCCTTACACAATACTCCACTCTGGTGGTTTTCTGTTTGGACTATAAAATTAAGTACCCCATTAGCCTTTCACATCAAGTATGCCTTTTGATGTTTGCTGTTATACAAAAAACAAAAACAAAAACAAATATAAAAATCAAAAAGGAAGATATAAGGAAAGAGATAAATGAAATGAGTCATTAAGTATAGATTGTGTTGTTTCGAATACAGAATAATTTAGTAACTCTTGGCTACTTCATATGCATCTGGAAATGGGACAGAAATACGTCCTGATCCTGTCACGAGAGGCAGAATTCCAGCATTTGGCACAACGTTCCAAGATAAGGTCAGAGTGACATTCCTGTTTCCCTTGAGACCATTTCCATCGTCGAAGAAAAAATATTTCGTTTTCAAATCTTTCAACATCAGCTTCGGATTATCACCTCTCAAAAGAATCTTGTCCCAAAGGACCACTTGGTTCACAGCATTATTTTTTGTCGAATATTCCGCCGATAAATAAAGGAACAGCTGCTTCACATTCCAATCGAAAGTCTTCTCTAGATCCGCCGTGATGTGAAATGTGATGAATCCCAGATCACTTCTCTTTCTAGGTCCAGTGAAGTCTTCGACATTTTTGAGCAGGATCCGCGAGACCTGCAAGTGCACCGGGGCGCTCCGGTCCTTGAATGCGGTGGTGAGGAAGCAGCCCAAGGTGAGCGCCGCCATCACGCTCAGCGAGAAGGCGAAGAGCGAGTTCGCCCGTGACAGCAGTGTGTTCATTTTGGCCGTTGCCCACGACTCTGTCTCCACACTCACACCCGGGATCTGGCCTCGGTTCCCTCCGTGCACCTGCTCCCTTCGATTTGCACCAGCTGCCAGGCGCGCGTTCCCGGAGCGTGCGCCGCCCACGATTTTTTTTTTTCCTTTCTTCTTCTTCCTTCCAGTCAGTAGTTTACAATCACTGTTCGCTGACCTAACCTGGAAATGTCAAAGGCACTTGGAATACCTTATATCAGAAAACAGCGCCACCATGTCTCCACAGGGCCAAACACAAGCCCAGGATCTTTCTTGATTGAGCCTTCTCCTCCTGCCTACACACAGCCACCGCGGGTCCTGCCTGCCCAACCTCCAGATACGCCCTGCCCTGACGCACCCCTCCCTCTGCAAGCTGCCGCAGCAGTATTCCCGCCCACCCTTCTCATACCTTGGCCTTCTGTGATGTTCTCCTTATGATTGTATCTGCTGCCTATGTTGTCCCTCTCCAGTCCATTCTCAACACAGCAGCCAAGAGTTACCTGAGAAACAGAATCAGATCACGTCAGTCCCAGACTCTAACCCTCCACACTTAGAATAAAATGCAAGCTCTTTCCATGGCCCAAACCCTGTGACTCAGTCTGTCCTTTGCACCTCATCTCCCACTAGTCTACGCCTTGCCCTCCAAGCTCCAGCCATTGTTCCTGGGTCAGCTGGTGCTTAATGCATTGCAGGGACAGTGACAAAATGGCCTGCCCATGCCCGGTTGCTTCTTGTCATTTAGGACATAACTCGAATGCCACTCTCTGAGGAAGAACTTCACTGAGCATCCCATTGATCATAATCTCTGTTCCCTGATTCTCTACTCTGTGTTTTCTTCCCATCCCAAATTACCATATGAAATTGCTCTGCTTAATGATTCATTTCCCTGCTAATTGTCAGTTTTCCCAAATTAACATGATGCTCCAGAGAGCCTGCCTATTTTGTTCTCTATACTGTTTTTTCAGTGCCTACATCAGAGCCTTGTATATAAATCACGGAATAAATATTACCTAATTATAAAAATTTCTACCTATTTGACACACCACAGAAGACACAGATTTTTAAAGGCAAGTAGCAGGAGTAAGCAACAATGGAATAGACATTAAAGACTTCAGAAGTTTGGCAGACCTTGTTGTTGCAAATGCACAGCAGTACTTCTCAAACCAAGATGAATATCAGAAACAACTGGAGAAATTACTCAATATGTAGACACTTCCTATCATGCCTCACTGGTTTTGATTCATCAGATTTAGGGTGGACCCAGACATCTGCTCTTTTACGAAGCAGCCCCAATGATTTTAATGAAGGGATCCATGGGCCACACTTGTAAATCACTCACCTCAACAACTCGCATTTGTGTACCATTAGTTTAATGTCCACATGCAGAGATCTGGAGTGCTTGTGAATGTAATTCCTTGAAATTTCACTAGTCCTTCCCTCCCACTATACACCACATGGAATCATACTTAACTCCAGAATATTCCTGGTGGTTAAAAGGATTGGGAAATGTTATACACTTATATAGAGGAGGCTTGTGGAAGTAGTGACTTACCAAAAGTTTCCCCATGATGGGACTGTGATCTCTCCAGGAACCTACCCAGCAGATTCAGCACTATACTTGGTTCTTCTCTATGAACTCCTGTTTCTGGGATATAAGTCCACATCCTTCTCTGGTGTTAAACTAGAAGGAAGAATAAGGGGAAAGAAAGCACATGGAATAGAGAAGAAAGCAAGCAGATGGAAAAACATGAGAAATCCAGGGAATGGGGGCATGATGTCTTGCCTGGCCTGACTCAGTTAACTGGAACCTGTTCAGTGACACTTTTCTTCTTCCACAGGTCCATCCCCCAAATTTCTCCTGCATATAGCAGTGATCCACAAGAGTGTATATTTCTAAGTACTGTCACTATAGCCAGTGTATTATATTGATGTAAGAGTGATCATATGGAGAAAATAAAGGAAACAAAGTAGGAATGGGCAAGTAGCATTTGCTGATGGCCCACTAGAGCCAAGTTATTTTTAGATGTTTTTCTAAGTGATGTTCTGAGGTTGTTATCACTTCCTTCTTATTTTTATTCTTCTTCTTTTTTTTTTTTGGTGCTGGGAATCGAACCCATGGCTTCACACATGCTAGGAAAATGCTCTCTCATTGAGCTATACCTCCATCCCCTCATTACTTCCTTTCTACAGATAGGGAGATGGATAGGTTGCAAGTGCAATGTACATTCTTTCTTTTTGTAGTGATATGGATTAAATCCAGGGCCTTGCACATGCTAGGCAAGTGCTCTACCACTGAACTCCACCCCTGGCCCAGCAAAATACATTCTCCAGGAATTCTTGGGAGGTGTCAAGTGAACACTGAGGTTAACTAGAAGGGGCTTCCACTGGTCAATTTGGGGACAATCTGAGCATAAAGTATATAATAATAACTGACAGTGACTTCTGAGAAAAATGTGAATCTCTGAGTCAGATTGATACAAATATACATGATAAATAAATAATAAATGAAGACTACCCTATTCTCAAATGCCAACTAACAATTTTAGGAGGAGCACCAGAATTAGAAAAGCAGCACATGACAATACAATAGTAATAATTGATTCAGGCAAAAATCATAAACAGATGCTCAGTCTGTATGAAATCCCACAGCAGTCACAGAGTCACCATGGTAACCATGCTGGCCAAGAAATGTCGAGAAAAACAAACATCAGCCACACTAATATCATTTCTAATACGTGCTAGGATCTGAATTGGAATGCCATGACCACAGTAATTATCCTTCACAATAAACATTCCTGGCAGCTCCAGTGATATATTAACGTATACAACAATGCATACAAACATATTATTTCCCCTCTCCCACACCACCAAGATCCTAGGAATTCATTAGGCTGAATTTCCTGGGTGGTAAAGAAGTAAAGTAAAACCACACACTTCAACAGATTCATTTCTAACCACCCATATAAAATTGAAAGCTACTAAGCTATGTCGTTTTAGAGATTGATTTTTCTATAAATGACCTGTAGAATTGTCCCTGGGACATTTTTTTGTTTGTGTGTGTGTGTGTGTGTGTGTGTGTGTGTGTGTGTGTGTGTGTGTGTGTGTGGTATTGGGGATTGAACCCAGGAGCAGTCTACCTCTGAGCTATCACCATTATTTTATTTTTTAATTTGAACAAGAGTCTCACTGAGTTCCTGAGACCCTCGCTAAACTGCTGAGGCTGGTCTCCAACCTGTGATCCTTCTGTCTCAGCTTCCCAAGTACTATGATTATAGGCGTGCACCTCAGCTTCCCAAGTACTATGATTATAGGCATGCACCACGATGTCTGGTTTCCCTGGGACCCCCCCCCCCAGTTTCTATGTATATCCAATGACTTCTAAAAGCAGATATGGAAAAATGTGTATTAAGTATGAAATATGTTTTCTACACTAGAAAGTCTGTGCTTTCAACCAAAAATATTCCTCAACAGCTACTGTTAAACATTTGGTTGCTGCAAATTCAGAAAAATTATAATTGGCATTTGTACTTTTAAAATAATATCATTTATGATAGCATCAAAAAGTATGAAATATTTATGGATAATCTGTCCACAGAAATGTGATGCCTGTACACTGAGTATTATAAATGTTTCCTGGGAGAATTAAAGCCTTACCTAATAGTTGGAAGACATACCCTGTTCATGGTTCAGAAGATTCAAGATTGTTAAGATGTCAATTCTCCCCAGTCCAATCTACAAAAGAACTGTAAATCCAAATCAAAATTACTATCCTAAATTCTGATATTATCTTTCATGTAGGGGGACATCAATCACAAAACAACTCTAGCATCTTTATATATTCATTCCTTCTCTACTGTGGGAATCACTTACCTGATTCATGCATTGGTAAGGAGAACCAGAGGTTGTTCAGCCCTGTCCCTCTCCCTATCAAAATTCTGGCTAGTAGTCTGGGCGGAGCCAGCATGTGTTCTTCTCTGCCTGACAGAGGTGAGCTTTACAAAGGGCTCACAGCTCTCTTTTCCCTTGTCTTTGTTTGACTTGGATGTCTTTTTCTTCCCATAATATTGTTCCATAATGCTTGGATCATTATGGGACTCCTCAAATACAACTTCACACCGAAACTCTAAGCCAACTAAGAAATAAAACAAAACCCTACAGATAATATATCAATTCTATTTCTTATAAAGGTGATATTGGAGAAAAAAGCTTAGGTCTGCAAGCAAGACATTTCTTAATGAAACTCAGAACTGGAAACACGTATCTACCCTGTGGTGCTCCATAGAGTCAGTCCGAAAAGTTAACTGCAGCAATGCACATTCTAGCTGTTGTGAGAAGGAGTCTTGTGTATGTGTGCTCAAGGAAAGTAGCTTCCTTACAAGGCAGGTGGCAGTGTTTTAGGACACCTTTTTGAAGAAACACTTTTCAATGTGAATTTAAAACTCTTTACTCTGTCTGAATATTCACCTAGCAACCTTTTCAGGTTATAGCATTCCATGTTGCACATGGGGTCTTCCAAAGGTAGGAACCTGAGCATGGTTTCATATTAAATTTGGGATAGTTCTATAGATGGTCCATCCAGACTGAGCATCTAGCAGTGAGACAGAGTGTTCTGTTGAATAGATGAATGGATGGAGAAAGATGGGGGTCAGGGTGGGGTGGGTGGCGAATGTTCCAAATCAGCTAGGGAAATGATCAGGTTAGCCCTAAGTGGTGTGTGTGGACAGATGAGCGATGATAATAGGGACATGCCCTGGCCAAATCTGAAGGAAATTTTTCCATAAGTGGTCTGCTTTGTCAAAGATCATAGATAATAAATACTGGTCAAGGACACACTAATACCATCTCTTTGTGAAAACACACAGCAACATTGGAAAGAGAAGAAAGCCAGTTACTTGACACCTTCTATATTCTTGGGTCTGGACTCATAGGTACATGTACAAGAGCAATGCTAAAATATCAAAATTCCAAAGTCACTTCATTAGGTAGAACTAGGAAACATTGAAGCTGAGTGCTCCCATCTTGCAGCCATCCATTGCAGAAACCTGAGAACTGCATCCTCTCAGACATCCAACTCCATTAGCTAAGTCCTCTCTGCAAAGACTTCTGCACTGGAAGAAAAATACAGTGAATTACCAGCACATGTTTGACACAGCATGCCTGCATCCATTCATTCATACAGTTAACAGGCACTAAGATCAAACTCTACACCATCTGTTGGATTAAGTTTTAAGTTTCCCCAGAATGAGAACAAGAAAATACAGTGTGGAAATGATGGTGTGGGAAATTCGGATGGTAAGTTTAAGAAAAGATAGCTCCTTCCCATGAGTTATTCAATCTGTTGAGGATTTCATTGATGATTTTAAAATATAATGCCCTGGACCCCTCTTCCTCTCTAGTTATTGTCTTCTTTACATATATTATCCTGCTTGCACCCAAAGTTCTACAAAGAACACTCACATCATATTCCCTGCACTTCCCTCCTCCTCAGTCCTTATTCCTCATTGAATGAGGCTTCATTCTCAACTCCTCTACAGAAACAAACCTCATCACAATCAACAACCACCTCCTTTTCACATTTACAGATCAAGAGAGCTAAAATGAATGTTCAAAAATTTTCTTCCCCAAGACAGAATTCATTTTTTGTATATAGAGAAGGATTATGTTGCAATACTGTCAGTTACCTACAACTTAGACATTCAGAAATTCAAAGAATTGTTGGGGATTATTTTGAAAAAAAAAACTATATGCTAACAAATTGAAAAATCTAGAAGAATTGGACAAATTTCTAGACACACATAACAAAATAGAACCAAAAATTTAAAAAACCTGAATAGGTCAAGTAATGAAAATGAATTATTAATAAAAAATCTCTTAAAAGAGAAAAACCCAGACTGGATGACTTCAATACTGAATTTTATCAATCTTTTAAAGAAGAACTAATACCGATGGCTCTCAAACTATTCTATAGAATTGAAAAAGACAGAACCCTTCCAAAGTCATTCCATAAGGCCAGTATTACCCTATTACCAAAACCTAATAAAGGCACAACAAGAAAAGAAAGCTATAGACCAGTATCCCTGATGAACATAGATGGAAAACTCATCAATAAAATACTAGCATAAGCACAAATAATAAGCTGTAATTAGTGTATGGCCATATATATATATATATATATATATATATATATATAAATTAACTCAAATGGGCCAAATAATTAATGATAAAGCCTAAAACTTCTAGAAAAAAAAACATAAGGAAAATCTTTTTGACCTTTGGTTAGGTGAAAAAGTTGAAATGGGACATAAACAAAAAACCCCCACCAATATTGAACAAATGGATAAATCAGACTTCTTCAGATTTAAAAAATATATGTTCTGTCAAAGATCTACTAAAAATGAAAAGACAGCAGGACAGGTCACTGTTGGTGCATGCCTATAATCTCAGTACTTGGGAGGCTGAGAGAGGAGGATTACAGGTTCAAGGCCAGCCTCAGCAATGTAGCAAGACCCTATTTCAAAATATAAATAAATACATAAATACATAATTTAAAATGGCTGGGGGTATAGTTCAGAGTTAGAATGTTCCTGGGTTCAACCCCTAGAAACACACACACACAGACACACACACAGACAAGCCACTAACTGGAAGGAAATGATTTCATATCAGATATCTTATAAAGGACTAGTATACAAAATACAGAAAACCTCTCAATAATAAGAGCACACATACTAATTGTAATAGATTAGATTTGAAGAAACACTTCACCTAAGAAGATACAGAAATGACAAGCCCAGGAACATATGATCATCACCATTAGTTATTAGGAAAATGAAATTACAACTACAGTGATATATCACCATGTCCCTATGAAAACACCTAAAATTACAAAACCAAGTGGAGGAAAGTCCATGGGAGATGGAAAAGTCATATAGTATTAGTGGGACTGAAAAATGTTGTGACAATACTAGGACTCATGCAGGGATATTCACAGAAGATTTTTTTAAAATCAGGGACCCACATTAGAAATAACTCAAATATCCTTCAAGAGGTCAGTTGATAAAACAATTGTGTCATATCCATTCACAAGAATGCTACTCAGCAATAAAAAGAACTAACACCAATGTTTCCCAGACTATTCTATAGAATTGAAAGGGACAAAGCCGGGCATGGTGGCGCACGCTTGTAATCCCAGCATTCGGGAGGCTGAGACCAGAGGATCTGGGTTCGCGGCCAGCCTCAGCTACCTAGTGAGGCCCTTTGCAACTTAGTGAGACCCTGTTTCAAAATAAAGAATAAAAAATAGGGCTGGGGGTATAGCTCGGAGGTAGAATGCCCCTGAGTTCAATCCCCAGTACCGGAAAAAAAAAAAAAAAAAGAAAGGGACATAACCCTTCCAAAGTAATTCCATAAGGCCAGAAGAAATTAATACATGCAACAAAATGGATAAATATGAAAATAAGTAGGTTTCTGGGTTTTGTCCTACTATTGGAAACTGATACTTTATCCTAAAAAGTAAAAAGCTAAAATGGAAAATGAATAACTCTTCTGAGAAAAGTGATATCAAAGGGAAAACAACACCCTCCACCCCCAATTGAAGATTGAGACAAGCAAATACGGAGAATTGCAATTATGTGGAACAAAAGTCACATGAACAGAAACTTTTATGGGAACCAACATCAGACTGGAAAAATTCTAACCTACTGTAAATGAATTTCTGGTGGCTCAGTGTGGAAAATCAGAGGGTTAAAACTCGAGGGGTGCCTAGTCATAACCTCACACTTTTGTGAGTTTTAGTGCCAAGATCTCTACCAGGATTTCACAGCAAATCATTGAGATGAATCACTGCCTATTTCTTGCAGAGGAGGGGAAAGTAATCTTTTTGAAGAGCTCGATTGCGTTCTCTCTCTCTCTCTCTCTCTCTCTCTCTCTCTCTCTCTCTCTCTCTTTCTCTCTCTCTCTCTCTCTCTCGGTATTGGGGATCAAACTCAAGGTCACTCTATCCCTGAGCTATCCCAGCCACATTTTATTTTTAATTTTGAAACAGGGTCTCATTAAGTTGCCAAGGTTGGCATTCTCTTCTTAACAAGTCCTATCTTCAAGAGAAATTATTTACCAGAACCTAGGCTACTGCGATTTTATCAGAGCCTAACTGACCCGGAGGAAGAAGATATTCAGTTCCAGCCTGCTCTAGCCTTGTATGTGGGAAAAAGAGGAAATATTCAGCTGCACTCCCCTCTAGCCATTCTGTCTCACCTAAGTAGGAGGTTGAACTGAGAAACACCTGTGAAGTTCTCAGTCCAGAAGCAAAGGTCCATTACCCACTAAAAGACTCAGATAATCACAGTAATATATAATGCTTCCCCTTTCCTCAAATTATCACCACACTATAAAGTACTATTTACTCGAGAATCTTTTATCCAATACAACATACTCAGCTTTCGCCAAAAGAATTACAAGGCATACTAAAAAGCAAAGATTAGTTTCAAGATATAAACAAGCATCAGATCTAGACTGTGATTCTTGCAGGGATTATTGAATTATCAAGGAATTAAAAAGTTATGATTAATATGCTAAGGCTCTAATGGATAAAGTGTATAACATGCAAGAATAGATGGGCAATATAAGCAGAGAATTCAAAATCTTAAGAAGTAAATCAGAATGTTAGACACCACAAACACCAAACAAAAATTAAGAATGACTCTGTGGGACTCATTAGTAAACAGGGTATGGCTGAGCAAGACATTGCTGAGCTTTAGCATATGTCAGTAGAAACTTCAAAAAAATGAAAATCAGTCAGGCATCATGGTGCATGCCTCTAATCCCAGTAAGACAGCAGGATCACAGCTTTGTGGCCAGCCTCAGCAACTTAGCAAGGCCCTCAGCAACTTAGTGGGATCTTGTTTCAAAGTAAAAATCAAAGTAGGGCTGTGGTATAGCTCAAAGGTAGAATGCTTCTGGGTTCAATTCCCAGTACCACACACACACACACACACACAGAATTTCCTGTTTTGCTGGGGCCATGGTAGTGCACACCTATGATCCCAGTATTTGGGAGGCTGAGACAAGAGGATCCCAGGTTCGAGGCTAGCCTCATCAACTTAGCAAGAGCCACAGCAACTTAATGAGACCCTGTTTCAAAAAAAAAACACAAAAAAACAACGAAATAGGGCTGGGGGTGTATCTCAGAGGTAGATGGCCCCTGGGTTCAATTCCTAGTGCCAAAAAGGTTAAATGAAAACCAAGGAGAATATCCAAGAACTACAAAAGGTGTAATATGTATTTAATGGGAATACAACAAGTAGGAGAAAGGAACAAAAGTAATATTTGAGGCAATAATGAGAAGAATTTCTCCAAGTTGATGTTATACATCAAACCACAGATCCATAAAGCTTAGAGATCATCAAATCAGATAAATTCCAAATAACTATAGCTAGGAATATCATATTCAACTCACTTAAAATTAAAGATAAGGAAAACATCTCAAAAGAAACCAGAGATGGGAAATTTTATATAAAGAGGAACAAATATAAGAATTACATCAATTTATCCTCAGAAACAATGCCAGAAAGAAGAGAGGGCAGAGAAATATTTAACATGTTGTCAATAAGAAAATCACCAATGTAGAATTCTGTGTCCTGTGAAATCATCCTTTCAAAGTGAAGAAATAAAAGCCTTCTCAAAGACTTAAGGAGGTTCTTGCCAGAAGTCCTGCCTTGCAAGAAATATTAACTCACTCATGTGTGAAATCTAAGGAAGTTGATATCACTCAGTTTTGAATAGATTATTTGGTACCAGAGTCCAAGGGCAGTATGGGGGTTGAGGATAAAGTGAGGTGAGTCAGCAAAGCATGGTAGTGCACATCTGTGATCCCAGTAGTTGGGAGGCTGAGGCAAGAGGATCACAGGTTCGAGGCCAGCCTCAGCAACTTAGTGAAACTTTCAGCAACTTAGTGAGATCCAGTTTCAAAATAAAATAGGGCTGGGGGTATATCTCAGAGTATGTCAATAAAAGTTTTAAATAAAAACAATGCTTTGGAGAGGAGGAAAATCAAAATCATATAGGTGAGAAATTTGGACCTACCTATAGAAAGGAAAAAACATTAGAGAAAGAATAAGCAAAGGGAAAGTAAAAATTTTTTATTCTTAATTACCTAATGGATACAAGCACGATCAAAATAATAGCAAAATGTATTTGATTTTATATGATTATGTGTATATATAAATGCATATATATGAGTATGTACACTTAAGGATAAGAGAAATAAATAACAACAGTGATACAAAGGACAGGAGGGAGCAATTAGGATCATTTTCCTATTATACAGCACTAGTCCTACCTGCGAATTGGTATTGTGTTATTTGAAAGTGGACATGGTTGGTTATAAATGTATTTTGCAAACTCAAGTGCAACCATGAAAAAAAGCAAAAAGAGAAGTAAAATTAATATGTTGAGGGAAGAGAAGACAATAATATAAAATTCTCAACTAAAACCACAAAAGTCAGAAAAAGAGTGGAAGACAAAAATAGAAACAAAGAAGGGTAACCAATAGGAAACAGTAACACATTTGGTAAATATTAATCCAGCTGTATTAATGACCACTTTAAATACCAGTGACCTAAATATGCTTAGTAAAAGACAGATTGTCAGAGTGAATCAAACAGAAAGATGAAAGTAAATGTTTTCCAGGAGAAAGACTTTCTAATAGTCTAAATATAGATACATATGGATTAAAACTAAGGGGATGGATCTAAAAGGGGGGAGTGTTCATGTTTAAAATAGAGGAATGCCTTCATTTGAATGGCCAATAGTGGCTGGGAAGAGGAAAACACATACCATCAATCATCCTTTTATGTGGATTAAGGCTGGATTTGTCACCTAGCAACTGCTGAACTTTGACCTTAGAGATTTGTCTAGGGAAATATTTAATAGTAAGCTGTAACCAAATAGTAAATTGTAAAACCAATTTAGTTGATTATTACTAGTATTTTAAAAAGGAACTTAACAATGGATTTAAAATGAATGGGATAAAATGTATGTTGGGTCAAATGTAGTAAAGACTAATATATCGGTTCCAGTTATAAACATATTTGTGTTTGTACTAAGCCAAGATGTAAAATGTTTCACTTCTACCTCAAAACAAGCAAAAAAAAAGTTAGTCTATAATAGCTAGGTAAAAATCTCTGCTGCCAATCATTAATGTTACATGGCTACAAAATAATCTATTATGTTCTTCAGTAAATTTAAAATTCATACTATTATTGTTTTCTTACTATCTTCTTGGAATTAACTACATACATAGAAAACAAGAAATCTAGGAACCAGCTGATATCTATGTTTTTGTTGTTGTTGTTTTGCCATGGAATCTCACTGCATTGCCCAGACTGGCCTTACACTCCTGGGCTCAAATGATTCTCTTGTCTCAGCCTCCCAGGTAGCCATGCCACCTGCTTTTTTTGTTTTGTTTTTGTTTTTGTTTTTGTTTTTGCGGTACTGAGGATTGAACTCAGGGGCATTCTACCTCTGAGCTATACCCCCTGCCCTATTTTTTATTCTTTATTTTGAAACAGGGTCTCACTAAGTTGCAAAGGGCCTCACTAGGTAGCTGAGGCTGGCCTCAAACCTGGATCCTCCGGTCTTAGCCTCCCAAATGCTGCGATTACAAGCGTGTGCCACCATGCCCGGCCTGCTTTGGTTTTGTTTGTTTTTTTTTATCATGAAAGCCCAAGTTCGTTTTACAATGGGAAAAATACTAAGATTTTTATTGTTCCTTGGCTAAGTTTGGACTGTATTAACAGAATATCATAGACATGTGACTTAAACAACAAACATTTCTTACAGTTCTGGAGGCTGGGATGTCCAAGATCACCCATTTAGTGTCTATTGAGGGCTCTCTTCCTAATGTGAAGAAAGCCTCTCCTTCACTTCACAGCCTCATCTAAACCTAATACCCTCTATGAGGCCTCATCTCCAAATACCACATTTGAGATCAGGGCTTAAGCATAATAATTTATAGGAAACACAAATACTTAGTCCATAGTATCCATTTTTCAAGAATTTTAGAGCTTCAACTTGTTTTATTCATTTGTTAAGTATTTAATATACTCCTAAATCTTAAGATAATTCTGAAGGAATTTCTTCTTCATGTATGTGAAACAGATATTTTGGTAATTCTGGAGAATAGTGTATTAAATATTCAACAAATTATTTTCCAAATAATTAGAAATAATGGGTTTGTTGTTTCATATGTTTAGGTTTAATAATTTTTTTTAAATTAAAAGTAAATAAATTGGCTGAATGTAACAAATCAGACTCTCCATCCTCCATCCCCCAAAGCACAGCTTGTATGATTCTGTTTACATAAAATTATAAAAATTAAAAAGTAACCTTACTAGATCAGTTATTGCCTGAATATATGGCTTTGCAGGGGAAAGGTTCTCAAGGAGTACAGAAATAAGACTGGGATGTCTTGGGAAAATAAAAATAATATTTAAGGGTCTCTCATCAATGTGAAGGACCTTGCTGGGTATCCTGTTTGGCTTCTCTTCCTAAATTTACGCCCAGAAATGAAGGAAGGGAATTCCCAGGATGATAGTTCTTATAACCTGAGCCTTATCAACATTATTCCATCCTGAAGATAGACTTTTGAAAGAGAATTTGCTGGTGCAAAGGGTATGCACCTGTGTAGCCCTTGATAAATCCTGCCATCCAGACACTCATAAAGGTAGTACCATTTAGACTCCCCATGTGAAATCCAGTAAGAAAACCAAAGAGGAGTGAAGAAAGTAGTAATGATGACCTCCTGTCACTAAGAACAGGCCCTGGACTCTATAATAGACTCACCCTTAAACTACTGCCACAGTTGGAAGATCTGGAAGTAATGAGATGTAAATTGAATTTTGCACACAAGTACAACCTGAAGTAGCAAGAATTGGAAGGACTGTCATTGCTTGAAATTACACAGAACATACAGTCATCAGGGTTAGGAGGATGCAGGTACAATTTTATATACATTATTTACATAAAACATGTGCATTAAAGCCTTTATATGGAAAAGTTGGGTATCATTAAAACAGTAAAAACACATAGGCATTATTTTAAAATTCTAAATTATTGTAACTGACATATTTAAAACACATAGAAAAGTTTGAGCTGGGCATGATGGAGCACACTTGTAATCCCAGTACTTCGGAGGCCGAGACAGGAGGATTGCAGGTTCAAGGACAGCTTCAGCAATTTAACAAGCCCTTCTTTCAAAATAAAAAATAAAAAGGGCTGGGGGTGTAGCTTGGAGGAAGAATGTCACTGGGTTGAATGCCCCCCCCTAGAAAAAAAGTTTGACTTAAAAACCATAATTATCAGAGAATAATCCATGTTAAGATTTCAAATTGATAGGAAGGAAGAACATCTAACCAAACATTTATCTAAAAGATAGATACACAGGGATCATGGATTATTATTTGAGCAGTCCTTCGGGTGAGCATTCTTACTCCCATTTGACAGCGGGAGAGGCTAGACTCAGAGTGATCTGCTCCTTGTCTTATTCTCCAGCCCCCCACCTCTAAATGGAAAATAGGTCCCTGACACCTCAGAACAGAACACCACACTCGCTGGAGTCAGGAGGGTCCCACATCTCTCTTTCTCATGTGACCGGGGGGGGGGGGCAACTTAGACCTAAAGCAGGAACGAGATAACTTGGGTCTGGGATCCCTTCATCTCCCCACATCCCACTGAGGTTCAGCCCCCACCGTGAGCCATCCACGACCTCAGATGAGTCTAAACATCCGTATATGGGATCCAGCTTTTTGAAAAAGAGCACAATGGCCTCTATTAAAAAGCTGTCACAGTCGTCATAATGACGTCATATTTCTATGGCAACTCAGATGCGCAGCTTGCTCCTTGTCAGAGATGTTTTGGGACAATTCAGATTAGCAATGATTCACATCATTTCTAATGTGTCGAGATACAAGTACTTATATTCTGTGATACGAAGAATATAAATTAGTAACAATATTTTGAATTCATTATGTTAATATAAAATGTACTCTTTTGTAGAGTTTTGAAAGGACAGTTTCAGGATCTTTTTATGAAGATATTTACATATTTATGAACAGAGTGTTAAGTATAGTATTGTATGTAATAAGAAAACCAGTGACATAATGGGATTTTCACTACTAGTATACTAGTGAACTGGATTTTCAGGCACCCACATAATGAAATCTGGTCGATTACAAAAAATAAAATTAAAATTATTAATTATTATCAAGTAATTAAAATGTTATCATAGAAATGTACTTCACCCAGACTTCTCCAAAGCCTTTGTAGTGGGCTTGGGCCACAGTCCCACACTCACATTTTGCTGCTTAAGCTGCAGTTTAGGATTTTGTCAATAGGTGATGCAAATACAGTAGCATTTTCAAGCTTCTCCACAAATTGTATACAGAATGTTAAAAAGAAAGAAAGAAATCCCTTAAAAAATCTAGTTTATGATTCTTTCAAATGATTTTAATTGTCTTTAAAAAACCTTGCAGAGCCAGACGTAGTGGTACATACTTGTAAATCCAGTACTTGGGAGGCTGAGAGAGAAGGATTGAAGGTTCGAGGACAGCTTCAGCAAGTAGTGAGACTCATCAGTTTAGCGAGAATCTGTTTCCAAAAAAATAGGGCTGGGGGTGTAGCTGGAAGGTAGAATGCCCCTGGGTTCAATCCTCAGTATCATAACACACACACACACACACACACACACACACACACAAACAGAACCCAGCATGGTGGAGCACACCTGTAATCCCAGCATTTGGGAGGCTGAGACAGGAGGATTGTGGCAACCTAGTGGGACTCTGTTTCAAAACAAAACAAAAAAAATAATAAAAAGGTATGGAGTGTATAGCTCGGAGGTAGAATGTCTCTGGGTTCAAACTCCAGTACCAAACAAACAAACCCTAGTGGTGTAAAAAATCTGTAAAACCATATACTTCAGAGCATTTTTTCATTGTACTTTTATTGGTGCATTGTAGCATACATTGTAGTGAGTTTCAAAATTATACAAACACACATGAACACATCCCTCTTTCTTCCCCTCTGGCCCTCCCCCCTTTTTTAAAAAATGTAACACCAGATAGCAAGCACTCCTTGGCTGTCCCTGGGAGGCAGTATTGGGAAGCACAAGGCAAGCAGGAGGTAAAGGAGAGGGCAAGGGAGATCCAGATAAGGGTCTGGGCAGATGTGTTCACAGTGTCCTGGAGAGGGGACGACTAAAACTGGGTGGCAGAAGGTTTAGGAAGCTTGTGAAGGGGTGAGGCAATGGAGGAGGAAGGCCACGCCCTCTGTGAAGGAATCTTCTATAGTGTGGACACCTCAACCTACACTGAGGAGGAGCGGGGGATAAATCAGAGAATGAAATGTAGATTTGGGGTCCACAGCAAGTGGAACTGCTTTAATATACATATGAATTTTCCAAAAAAAAAAACTAGAATCACAGTAAACAAATAATTTCAGCACATTTGTTGCTCTTGGCAAAATGTGATCCTTTTCAGTTAAAAAAAAATGTTAGACTGATGTGATGCCTCCTGGTGGCCAAATCCGAGATTGCAATTTTGAGCGTGGACCCAGGCTCCCAGCAGGAGGGAGTATGGGAGTTTGACTTAACCCATTATATCCCATCACCTATATATATAGGACAACTATTTTTTTAAAAAATTAAATTGAGCAACAAACATAACATGTTTTTTTGAAATAAATGTTTTAAACATTTTAATTGGTGCATTATAATTATACAAAGTAGTGGAGTTCATCATGATATATTTGTACATACACTTAACAATTTGATTAATTTCATTGCCCAGTATCTCCCTTTTTCCTCTCTTCCTCCCCCCATTCTTATTCTCTACTCTACTAATGCCCCTTCCATTTTCATGAAATCTCTATTTTTCTCTTTCTTTCTTTTTTCCACATATTAGAGTTCTATTTTTTGAGAAAAGTAATGGGTGAATAATCAGAGCATTTGAAAATTATCTATTATATATAAAGGATAAAATCTATAGAGACATTAGATTATGATTTTCAACCTGTTTTAATGCACCTGTGTCAATTTCATTGAAACAGTCACAGAACTGCAAAGTTAGGACTTAATGGGTTAATGAGATCCAGCATAACTTTCTGGAAAATTTCCCTTTCCGGCAGGAATCCCTCGACATTCATGACTTTTCTGGTCTATAAAAAAGCACATTTTCTGGGCTATCTAAACTTGGAATTGGAATATCCTGGTCTCAAGATAAAGCTACATGTGTGAGGTGTATCTGAAATGGTTAAAGCTACATGTGTGAGGTATAGCTGAAATGGTAGAGCTAGTAGAGCTAAAAACACACACACAGTCAATTGAAATTTTGATCTGCTTTATTCCCCCATGGAATTGAATGTAATGAATACTTTTCCAAAGTAATGGTTATATGGAATGTGTGTATATATATATATATATATATATATATATATATATATATATATACACATTGCTTTTCAATCTGATCACAAATATACTCTTCAATTTTTATCAAAATAATTTTTCTTCTTTTTTTAATCTGAAGGCATTTTAATTCACCTTTTATAAGAAGTTGCTATGCCATCTTCAAAATTGTTTTTTTTTTCAAAATTTCAAACACTATTCAAAAGCACATTTATGAATTGAAATTATCCTGTATCTTTCATGGGCCCAACTTCCATCCCCTGAGCCAACACATTTGTTGTCTATATAATGGCAAATACTCTCCAGAAGTGTCCCTGTTGGTGAGGTAGACACAAACAGATACACTTACACACGAGCACATATGCATACACATGCACAATCTTCTCCAATGGTAAAATCACAGTACATATCTTCTGTTGTGCTTTATCTTTTTCACTTATTATTATTATTAAGATTTATGATTGCACCATATTAGTTCTTACTGTTTTTGCATATTTAACATTTTCTAATATTCATATATATTTAAGTGAATTGTCTGTTGAAGTTATTTGCCATTCCTTTGGTTTTTTTTTTTTTTACTATGTTTCACAAATCATGAATACTAATCTCATATATGACATGTAGCTTGCAAATATTTTCTCCAATATTTCTAAAAGAATCTTAGTGTCTTTACTAAACTTACAAATTGCTTTTCAATTTCAACAAACTGTAACTTTAAGACTTTGTAGAGTTTTTAAAAGTTGAAATTATAATGGCACCCCCAGAGAAATAAGATAATTCAGATCCCAAGGAATATGAAGACAAAAAATCAAAAGCTTTGGAGTAATTTAGAATTAACTGCTGATAGGGATTTCATCTTCTCTCTCATTTTCATCACTGAGAGGGGTTGTTGAGCGAGGTGTCCATGGGGACGTGATAGCAAGGGAATATAATCTGACCACATGCCAAACCTTGGAAGCCCATTTACGAACAGCAAGGCTGCTCAGTGTCCTCAAAGGAGGGCCAGTGATGGAACTTCATTCCAATCTGGACAGGTGACTTAGTCTCTGTGAGCTTGAGTTTGGTCATATGTGAAATGAGACTCAGGATACTATCCTTACTTAACTGTCCCCAGAAGTAACTGAGGAAATCTATCCAGAGTCTATGACATGGAGGAAGACTTCAATGGCCCTTGAAATGTTGGCACACAGCAGCAGAGGCTGGCTGAGCCTTAGGACTAAGTTAGCTATTGTGAAAATCATTTCCTATTGTTTCTCCTAATGAGAACACAAATATCTAAAAGAAGGAAATATCGCTCTGATGTTCCTTGAGTTCAAAGTTTTAGAGACAGAAGCTTCACTATATTCTTGGGTATTTCATTATCTCACAAAAATAATTCAACACCATTCATCTGAACAGATCCAGTTCCAGTTCCCCATGATGGGAAGACAGGTGTGTCTTTGAAATTACCTGGTGAGCTTGGTGGCAGATCACACTAAGGATGTAAGGCAAGTTTACCTAACGACTCTTCCTGGCCTGCTCTTTATGTTAGTATATTTATATGAAAACTGGGAACAGGTCTCACAGTCACAAGGTCCTCAGATCATGTATCATCCAGTTATAGTACACCATTCAACCACCTGTTGTCTCCCACAGAGACAAATATACAATTGTTACTGGCATTTATTTTACATACAATTGTCCATTCTTTCATTAGCTAATAACTGAATATTTAGTGTGTGTTATGGTTTGGATCTGAAATGTCCCTGAGGCTCCTGCGTTGAAGGCTTGTTCCACAAAGCAGCAGTATTCAGAGGTAACTGCAGGTAAGCAATTGCATCAGGAAAGTTCTAACCTCATTGGTGCATTAGTCTATTGATAGCAAAATGGAATCCTGGGTGCTGGTGGAAATTCTAGGGTCATGGTTGGAGGAAGTAGGTCACTGGAGGCATAACCTGGAAGGGTGTTTCTTGTCCCGGCCCTTTCCCACCAGCCTCTCCCTCTCTGTTTCCTGGCGATCATGAGCTAAGCAGTAAGCAGCCTCTACTGCCACTCACCTGAGGCTCAAGGCAATGGAGCCAAGCCGGCCGATCATGGACTGTAGCCTCTAAAACTGTAGCCAAAATACATCTTCCTTTCCTAATGTTTTTCCTTAGATATTTGTCAGTGACGAAAAGCTAACACACTGTGCTTAAAAGCATAGTGTAAGGGCTAGAGATATAGTTAAGTTACAGATTACTTTGGTTTTATCCCCAATGATACCTCTGTGTGTGTGTGTGTGTGTGTGTGTGTGTGTGTGTGTGTATAGATAGATATAGATATAGATAGATAGCTATAGATACAGATATAGATATATATAAGTATATATATAATGATTTTCAAGCGGTTTTAAAGAGACATACACATATATATGTTCTCTTTTTCTCTACACACACACACACACACACACACACACACACACACACACACACAGTGATCAGTATAGGCAATTCAACTCATTATCCAGCTTCTCTCTCCTACCAGAATGTCCAGGAGTGGGAATGGAAGTTCCAACCATTTAATCACATGGTCATTTTCTCTAGCAATCAGCTCCCATACTAGGAACCTATTAAGAGTCACCTTATTATCACTTAGGACATTTCAAAGGTTTTAGAAGGTCTGAATCAGGAACTTGGTCTAAAGAGCAAATGCATATTTCTTATCGCATCACTCAGGGGTTTTGTCACTCATACAATGTAAATCTACATCTATATTCATTTTATTGTGGGAATGATTATTTAATTTTACAATAATAAACAAAAGAACATAGTAAACGGTAAATTAAGAAACATGTATTTTTTAAGAAAGTTGATGTTAGACATTTAACTCTCAAATAATGTTTGTTGACATTTAATATGCACCAAGGGGACTGTAGCAGTGTCATTGACCTCATGAAACTCAAAATTTACAAACCTACTGAAGAAGCATGAACATCTAGTTCACCATGTGGTTATTACTTTAAGTGGAATGTGTCAATTTATCACATGCCAGTGTAGAAGTTGTTTTGACTTATTCTGTGAACAGGACTTCTAATTTAGATGATGCTACATTTCTTCTAATTTAATTATACTAATTTTGAATTCCAAGATTTTGTCGACATAATAAGAGTGATATAGTTACTAATATGTTGGCTTCACTAGCAAGAAATATAGCAAACGATTGTTGATAACAACTTAAAACAATTATCATCAGATTATTTAAAAATATAACCAGTTAATTTTAGTAGCAATTTGCTAGTATAATCATCAAATTCATGGAATGATAATTTTGTGGAAGTTCTTACTGATGAAAGAGAAATAACCATCCTTGATATGATTAGTAATGAGAATTAATTAAAAACTCCAACATTTAAGATAAAATTACATACTATGTGATGATGATGTGAATATGCATTGACTGGAGGTCAATGTCTTGTAAAATTAAGAAACATGTAACAGAAATATAATCAGAATTGGTTGTGCAGCAGGCATTAATCATAATTGTGTAAACAAGACATGATGTCTTGTAAAACTAAATAGAAATAGTTGTTATTCAAATTTGTACATAAACACCCACATATATAAACATATATGCAAACATAAATGCATCCACACATATGTTTGTATCTAAGTATGTGCATTTGTGTATCCATATATGTTTATGTGTGTGTGTGTGTATATATATATATATATATATATATATATATATATATGACACTACCTGTAGCAACTGCAATAGTTCATGTATTGGGATGGTGGTTTCACAACTGTGAAAGAAAAATACAGACAAGGGATGAGAAGGGGAGTAGGGAAGAAAAAGAAAGGGACAAGCAGGGGTCAAGGACAAGAGTGAGAGTGTGTTGTGATGAATTTGTGCATCTGAAGCCCACGTTCAAACATGTTTTAGTGCTTCCTATATCAGCTCTGACATTCTCTCTCAATGAATACAGGTCAAATGTTGGAGGATAAGTTTCCAGTGTAGAGAGAGGCCAACAGAGCTGGCAAAAAGAAAGTTGGTGAGATCGGTTTGGGGTACACAAATTTAAGATCCCTAAGGAACATTCAGGCAGTGGTGTCCAATAGACAGGTGGCAAGACAGGCTTGAGATTTGGGGAAGGAATAGCGTGGAGATGCTGATTGGTGTGTAGTGGGCAAAGGACAAG